>RJWM01021035.1:0-36235 GCA_004363535.1 Dasyprocta punctata
TCTTTGTCTTATTGAGCCTAGCAGTGATAAAGGAAGTAGTGACAATTAATAGGTATTTGGGACATTAATGATGGAAATTGTGTGGAGTTCTACCTTTAATTTTCAGCTGTTCCAAGTCTGTAAGTATTTTCCCCTGGTGTGCCTGAGAGGATTTAGACAAAGAATTCTCAAAGGCCCATTTTCTAGTTTCTCATAAAGTACAGACAAACCTTGGATTGCAAGGAACCTGGTTTGCAAGTATTTCACAAGGCAGACAAACATTTCTAAGAGAATTTTACTTAATAAATGAGCAGAACCTTGCAGTATGAGTAGTACCTGATGCCAAATGTCACATGATCACAATGAGTTCTCTTTCTTGTTCACTGCTTTGATATACAAGCACTTTGGATTACAAGCAGAACATTCTCACAAACCAAAGTTTTACTTGTACTTATCTTCCAACTTGGCTAGAATTTCCAGAAAAAATCCTTTAAATGTATTTCAAGAAATAACTGGAATGGGAAAATATCTGCAAGTGCCCCCCAACATACATACACAAACTCATGGGCAAGCATGCATACAACATTAAATAATTATTTTGAAAAAGCTACCATAAGCAAAAGTCTTGTGGCCAACCATTTTATCCTCTGGATGATGAGGATTGAATGGTTTAGCCTGGTGCTCTGCCATCCTGGTAGTTATGTCCCATTGCAGCTGGGATTCAGAGGGATTGTATGCAAGAACTCCAAACATTCACATAAAACAAAACCCTGTACCATGAGCAGATAGCAACATTGGGCAAGTTATTTCATCTTTCTGAAACTTAGTATGGGCAATGTGGTAATCAATAGAATCCGGGCCACAATAATAATAGAAGCAACAGCTTATGTATGTAGGATGCCCATCTGCGTGCTCTATACTATTTCATTCTCTCATACACACGTATACCCACATACCCACAGAATATGAATGAGTGCTATTATCATATTTCACAGATGAAAAGTAGAAGTGCAGTGAAGAGTAGTTAAATAATATACTTAAGGCCATAATTAGGTCAAGTTGAACCAGGTCTGCCTAATTACAGAGCTGGAACCCCTAATTCTAACATGACACATCAGTGGAGGAGGCTAATACTGTCAAAAGCCAAAATTTGTTAAGCAAATTGAAAACAAATTGTCGAAAAGTTGGTGAAACATAAAGAGGATATAAAGGAACCATACTGCATTCCTCTGACTATTCTCTAGCCTACAGTAGATACTCAGTAAATGTCTGGTATGTGCCGCGAACTCCAAATCAGATGATTCCTGGCCATCTTTTAGTATCTACATGGAGTACTATGGAACGATGCCTACAAACCAAAACAGGTATTGCTGAGAAAGAAGCCCCTCACCCAGGCTGGCGGTCAATCCATTTCTCTCTTCTTGGAATGGGAAACCTGAATGGAGTGAGAGACCTGAGGGCTGAGTTGTAGTATAATGATTGTAACCAGAAAAGAAGATCAGTAATTTCTACTGCTGAAATCTTGAGACACAGTGGTCTTTATCTTTTGCAAGTTTTGCTGTTCATCTCTTCCTGTTACTCAGTGAGCTACCTCAGTTTTCTGCCATGAAATTTGCTCTAGCCCTCTTTTCTTGATTTAAACTATCTAGTGTCTTTTTATGTAGTTTGTACTCGAAAGAACCTTAACTAATAAAGTTAATTAATACTCGTAAGGACAGGTACTACTGACCAAATGTTTCTATCTCCCCAAAACTCACATGTTAAAACCCTAATCACCAAAATGATGGCATTTGGATCTGGGGCCTTTGGCAAACGAAAGGATGTTGAAGATAGAGCCATCAATGAATGAGATTAGAGTCCTTGTGAGATACATGAGAGAGATAATTCCCTTCTTGCTATGGGAAGATAAAGCCAACCATGCCATCTGTAAAGCAGAAAGATGACTAAATAAAAACCAACCCATGTTGGCAATCTAATATTAAACTTAGCCTTCAGTCAGAACTTAGAGGAATAAATATCTGTTATTTAATATATCCAGTCTATGATATTTTTTCCAGTGGCTGTCTATTTAAAACAGAAGGGTATGAATAGCTGTGAGAAACTTAGAGGGTACAGAGATACATATTAGAGTAAGTATAGAAAAAAAAAGTAGATTAGGTACAGAAAAAAGGAGAAAAGAATGGTAACCAGTAATTCAAAATAAGGACCAATGTGATCACTGGTCCTCAAACTTAACAGTGTGTGAGAATTCCTTAAAACTTGGGTCAGCAAATTAAAGACTGCAGGTTTTTATAAACAAAGTTTTATTGAAACACAGACACCATTCATCGATCTTTCATGTACTGTCAATGACTATTTTGGGCTGCGATTGCAGGTGTGGCAGAGACCACATGGCCATTGAAGCCTAGAGAACTCATTATCTGGTTCATTACACAAAATCTTTACTGACTCCTAATTAAATATTTTTTAAATGCCCCTGGGCAACAGAGAGATTTTGATAGTATAGGTGTGGAATGGCATTCTGGATCTCACTTGTGACAAAAACCCCAGTACTCTGCAGAGCATGCTCTAGGATTCAGTGGTCCAGCACCTGGGGATGGTGTTCCACACCTACAATCCTGGCACTCTGGAAACTGAGGCAGGAGGAACGCTGTGAATCTGAGGCCATCCCGGGCTGCATAGTAAATAGAAGGGCAGCCCAGAATACATAAAAAGACCCTGTCCCAAAAGACCAGAAAATAAATAAATAAAGATTAAGTGGTATTTGGAACTAGGGCAATGGCTGGGTGATGATCCAGGCATTAAGATATAAACATGTTGTTCTTGGACTCACACCCTGCCTCCTTCAGACGCACAGGTTCTGCTCACTCTGCAGTTCAGTCTCTCTGTCCTTTTGACCATGTCACTGCTTCCATCTGGAAGACCACACCTACTCGGCTAATCTTTCTGGGCCTTCCAATCTCAATTCAGTTGTTCTGGGAAACCTTGCTGTCTTGGATTTCTTTGTCATCATAGTCATCTCCCTGAGTGGCTCCCTGCCCTACAAGTCACACCCTGTGACTAGATTCTTCTCCAGCTGTTAATTATCTCCCAAAATAGAGATACGCACTTCTCCCCACAAATTGCTGCAGAAACCGATTAAGACGATGTTGTGAGGATTACCAGAACTCCACCGAATTTCAGAAGAGGTGGTTAGTGTTTGGGTTAGAGTTAGGGTTAAGTATAACAAGAGAGTTCACAAAAAAGAAGGGGGGAAAAAACCTTTGCAACTGAGGCCTGTCTCATAGCCTGGCACCGAGCAGCATCACTGGTAGAGTGGACAAATAAGCAAGCCTCAGTGCTGCTGGACACATGGTCTCTCCTTTCTTGAAGTGCAGGTGTGTTCCTTGATCTAAGCTTTCCTCCTTTAAATCTTGGCTTACAAACACCTTTTTCCACAGAGAGAGATCATTCCATTCCCCTGACAGACCAGAACATTCATGCAGAGGTTCAACTTGACATTATTATACAAATTCACTTTGCCCTCCTGAACTCTCCATTCCAGAAGAGGTTGGAGTTTGCTTTACCTTTGCAGAAACAAAAGTCTGTTTAAAGTTTTCTTTTTCCTTACTAACAGAAAGGAGAGAAGAACAAACAGAAGCAGAAAGGGAAAAAGGCAGGCAAGGCAGAGCAAAGGAAGGGAAGGAAAAAGAAGGGAGAAAAAGAATCAATCTTATACACAGACACACACACACAGACACACACACACACGCTCAAAACTTCACTACTGGTCGCTTTGTAGTATCACTCCGACCCACAACCCAGTGCATGCTTACCTTGACCAAAGACTACACAGTCGCAAGTGTACTGTAGATACATTCTGAAATGTGTAGTATTATTCCCAAAGTGTGCAGATGCAGACACTGAGGTGGAAAGAAGTTACAAGACCAAGATCAGATCCAACTCCTAGGCCATGTTCATCTCAATCAAATGAATTCATTAGTCCTATAATTATGACACCAGCTAGTGGTGAACCTGGCAGAGAAGATGCCAGTTCTGTAACCCAAGCTGGCTTCACTATTAGCTGGTGTCATAATTGTGAGAGACTCATTCAACCACTCTGTGCTTCACCTACCTTACCTGTGAAGCAAAAGGCTTTGAGTCTCCAGGATCCCTTGCCATAAAACAGTGACTAAATTACGATCACAGCGTATTGCATTTTTTAGAATATGACACCAATAATTGTAAGTCAGCTGGTTGTATTATGCATTACTAAGAAATAAACATTTGTAACCAAAGAGCAATATTTGTCACTTTGAATTTTAATTTTATATCTATTGAAAAAGCATTTTAAATACAACTAAAGAAATTTATGCATATCACACTTGGAGATATGTAAAAAGTAAATCATAAATGATATAAATTTAGAAATATATTTTGGAGACTTTCCAAAGTAGCACTCTTCTAAGTAACTATTTAACTCAAAGTCTCCAGTATGCCTACTTTCGAAAATATGTTATCTTTTATGGAATCAAGAGTGTAACATCATTTCATTTCTTAAAACAGTTTTGGCATTTTTGTTCTGGAGGTTCTGCCAAGCAGTTTACCCCATTCTTCAAGATTTAATGTGGGAGCCGGGCGTGGTGGCGCACGCCTTTAATCCCAGCACTCAGGAGGCTGAAGTAGGTGGAGCGTTGTGAGTTCGAGGCCCGCTTGGGCTACAACGCAAGTGCAAGCCTGGCCTGAGCTACATAGTGCAACCCTGCCTCAAAAAACCAGGGCCGGGAGTTGGCTCAGTGGCTTAAGTGCCTGCCCTGGCAGGCGTGAGGCTGTGAGTTCGATCCCCAGTGCCGCAAAAAAATAAATAAATAAATAAATAAATAAATAAATAAATAAATAATAAAAAATAAAAAATAAAAGATTTAATGTGGGCACAATCTAGACTTTACTAGGTGATGTCAAAGAAGGATTTATAGACAATGTCTTGGGCACATATCATCAAACGATAGAATTGTTCTCTTTTGTTGGTTTGAGAGCCCAGAGCAAAGTAAACTCCTATATTGGGATCCCTGTCCCAGGAGGTCACCTCATCATGGGAACTGTTAGATGAGTTTGGTTGCGCCTTAGACTCTGAGCACACAGAGAACTCATTACACAACCTTGTCTTGGAGCCATCAACTTCATTGGGAGCCAAAGTCAAAGAACTTGCTTTACTTGTGATAGCTTCCTTCCAGGTTTCAGGGCAATAATATCTGAACACTATATTTTAGCCAACCTAGCTGGAGTTCAGAAGAAGTACACTCAAATCCAATTAGTCAACTTAATAGTGTGCATCATCTATAAAGAGAAACCACAGGCTTAATAAACTCCAAAGGGCACCAGATGTCCCCTTTGATCTTAATCCAGTCTAGTTTGTCTCATTTTTTTTCTCTAAGGGTCAGCCTGGCGCAACTCCTCCCAGTCTCATTTGTTTTACATCTTATCTCCTTAGTGTCTTTGGCCTGAGATTTGGTAGCAAGTACATGAAGTGAAAAGCCTCTGCTAACACAAAGACTCATTCCTGGGTCATTTCAGCAAATTGCTGTGAGCTGCAGGGCCTTGGTCTCCTTATCTGTACTATGAGCATGGAGAAATCTGTCTTGCAGGACTGCTGTGCCCATTAAATGGAGTTAAGCCTTTGGAAGTGCTGGGTTTGCACTGAGCAAGTTACCATCTTCCTTCTCTTCCATTTGCTTTCCCAGCCTCTCCTTCTATTCTGTTTTACTTTGCCCCTTTCATATTTTGAGGGGTTTTTTTTCAAAATCTGTTTTACCTTCCATTGCTCTTCCTTCCCCCTATTCTTCTTTTCCTTTCTTCCCTCCAACTTTTTGCCCTCTCCCTCTTCTTCTTTCTTGCGCTCCTCTCCTCTTTCTAACTTTGCCCTTTCTCACTTCTGTCTTTACCAAGTGGACTCATCACAGACCTAGAGTCCTCTGCATGTCTAGCAGAAGCAGCAAGTTTTTAAAAGACTAACACACAAGAATAGCTGTTGAAGTAGCAAAGCTATAAAGATGTTTGCTGTGTATTACTGCAATAAGATGACCTTTCTCTTAATATATTTGCTAGTGAGGAATACATAATAAAACAGGATGTTAAGGAGGCCAGGAGAGGATAAAGAGACCAGACTTTCTTAACTGATACCTCTTATTTTTCAAGTTGTATTGTTCATCAACCCAGGAAAACATCTGCAGCTGACTGTGGCACTTAAACAGTTTCAAATATTTGAGCACTTGAACTCAGTTTCACATTGATAAATATAAGGCTACAAGTAAATCTAGAGAATGTTTGATTTTCTGTATTTGTGGGTTTTTAAATGTATTTGTTTTGTTTATTTTTTCTGCAATAAACTGTAGATATTATCTAGTACTCAGTTTCTTCTTTACGCCTTAATCACAGCCCCAACTAGATATCTCATATCATAATGGTTGATTCTGGAGGGGTAAACAAGTCATGTCGAACATATTTATCATTCTCCAGGTTCCCTTGCAGTTTTACACACTCCTATGTGTTGTCCATCTGTGGCCAGTAGTATGTCTGTGGAGTGTGCCAAAGACGTGCTTTGGTGCAAAGCTTTTGCTTTTATATCAAGAAAGATCAATGGGAAAGACTGGAAAACACAGTTCTGCCTTCATTCTTTTCTTCCAGGCTTACATGCAGATGTGACAATCAGAACTAAAGTAGGCATATTATGACCATGAAGCTAAGAAGAATTTCCGGCTAAGCACTTTTGAGATTGTCACTTAAAACTTGCAATCACCTGTCTTGAGAAAAGTAGATCACTGTCTACTTAAGTTAGTTATTCAAGTATACTACAACTTATAGCCAAAAATAGTACTATCAAAGTTGGCATCCAACGACCCCATAAACCAGATTTGAGTGGAAGAGTTACTTTGGATGCACACAAAATACATTCAAAATAACTGCTTGAGAGTTTTACAAAGATAAAATTAGGTGATGCATGAAAAGTATAAGTACTATGGCTGATATTTAAGAGTGTTCTAAAATACTCTGGTTTTACCATTTTCCAATCATTTTCCTTGTGAAAAAAAATCACTTGATAAAAGAGAAATATCCAAATTAGAACCTAATGAAATAATCCCAATGATCTTGCCCCTCCTTTCTTTATTCTGAGATTTGCTTTGCTCCAACACAAGTATGATTTTTTTTCTCCTAATCTGGTTAACTCTACTTTGATGGTTTACCTAAATCAGAGACACTAACCAATTAGTTACCAAGACTGGGTCATCATTAATTAATTCATTCAAAAACTGTTTACTAAACTTCTACTATTGGCAAGCACTGGGGAAAGAGTGCAAAATAAAGCAGAATGGCCCTTGCTTTCAGAAAGCTTACATTCCAGTCAGAGAAGAGGAAAAAAGTGAACCAATAATATACTTCCTCATGCTGCTCAAGGGTCACCTTTCTCAGGAGATGAATTCTGAGCAAATAAAGGGGAATGGGTAAGGGCAGCTTGTCTTTTTGACCTTCATTTCTTGCCTTAATTGCTGAGCTTTATTGCCAACTTATCTTTCAAAGCCTGGTGCAAATGTCTTCTCTAGGCATCTCCATAGTAAGAACCAATTAATTAATGGGCATCAATTTGCTCATTTGTTAGTTAATTAGTTCTAAAAAGTACAAAATATTTCTCACTGTAACAGGAAAGTAGTAAATGGTTTTAACCAAAGAGGTGACATTACCACATTCGCACGCAGGCTCCTCCCCAAGTCCCTCGTGACTTTTAAAAAGATCATAAGAATCACATAAAATTCCTTTTTCCTATAAATAATGAATTAAAAACTAAAGAAACGATGTCTTACCATTTAGATGACCGACTTTAATATTGTTATTCTTGTTGCTGTAGTTTTGTTTTTTGTTTGAAGACACAGCCTACCAGGTAGTCAGGTAGTGTGCTAACAATTGCTGCATAACAAATAACTTCCAGACATAAGAGCCTAAATAATGAACATTTATTATCTTGCTGTGTGTCTTAGCCACTTTTGTATTGCTTGAACACAATCTCTGCAACCCGTAATTTAAAAAGAAGAGAGATTTATTTTGGCTCGCAATTACAGTTCCTGGACTCCATGGCAGAAATAGCGTGGCAGACGGGCATAGCAGAGGAAAAGCTCCTTAAATCATGGTTTTTAGGAAGCAGAGAGAGAAAGGAGGAGCTGTGGCGGGAGATATACCCTTCTAGGCCACCCTCCCACCAGCTTGTCTCCCCCCGCCCCAGCCAAGCACCTAATAGCAAGTCAGTGTACCACCTCCATGGTCCGATTCTCTTTCAAAAGCATTGCCTATGAGAGTATTAGGCCTCTGGGGGACATTCTATATCTAAACCATAACACCTCCCCATTAAGAAACAATTCTAATTTCAAGGAGTTCTAAATTGTCAGCACAAAGCCCTTGACATGACTAGCCTCCTGTACCAAACCAGCAAATCCACCATTCTCTCTCTATTAGAAACACAAACTCCTATTTGTGTAAGTCACTCTTATCTGGGTTTTCTTGCTATTTTTGTAAGCAAAAGCATTTGTAACTTAGAGAAATTTTTGTCTTAGACTAGGAATCCAAGAAGTTTCTTGTAGAAAGCAACACTTGTGCTAAGAGCAGAAGGGTGGGTAGAGTTCTAGGCAAAAGAAACAACAGATCCATAGATTTAGAGAGAAGAGTGAGTAAAGAATGTCACTGCAGGAAGGAGGGGAAGGTGAGTATGGCAATGGCACTGAAAGCAGACGGGCAATAGTGAGAGATGAGCCTGGAGAAAAGGAATAGCCCATCCTAGAGATATTTGTCTTTTATTTTAGGGCATTTAAAGTCAAAGCAGAGTCATTGCAATTTTTTAAGACAGCAACATGATCAACTTGAGGGAGGAGAGTTGTTCATGGTATGTATAAAGTTTCACTTATGCAAACCAGTGGTAAGGACCATGGACCTGTTTCAAAACAACACACAATGGTTGGCAATATTGTCCTGAACACTTTGAAATCACTGGGAAGGTGACTTTCATGTTATGTGTTATTTTCCCACAGTTAATAAAGAGGGGTGTTACAAAATTTTAATTTAGAATAATCACAGCAACAGAAGAAAGGAGACAGACTACAGCTAGAGACATGTTAGGAGTGTATTACAGTTATCTAGGTGAGACAGGATGGTAGCCAAAAATAAGCAAACAGCACTGACGTTAGAGGAAACAGAAGAAAGTTGTGAACCATTCTGTCTGTAGACAATAGGCCTTGTTCTTGGAGTGATTGGGAAGAGTGAATCTTTATACAGTGAGCATTGCCTATGCATAACACTTTTTATACATGAATTATCTTTAGCCTTAACCTAGCAAGATTTTCACTTTCCAAAAAATTATAGAAGCTCAATATTGTTAAATAATTCAGTCAAAGTCACAGAGTTACATCTAAGTAAGAAGTCAAGAATAAATCATCCCTCAAACAAAACTGATTTATTTCACTAAACCATGGGATTCAGTTAAAAATAATTTTCAGTGATTCCAGTAAGGATCTCAGGGCTAGATCAATGCCTTCTCAACACTTCTTTTACACAATGTACACTAAGAAATGCCCTTTATATTGTCCTGAGGATACATAGATGTGTGTGTGTGTATTGCTCATTCAGTGCAAGTCTATTTGATTTAAAATTATATAATGATAATTCAAATATCGACTTGGATATTAAGAAATACCATATTAAGCTAAACCACATTTTATGAGCTTGAAGTAATATAGTATCAAGAATTTGATAAAGAATTTTATATAATTTTCTTTAGTTATTGACTTCAAAAAGAAAAAACTGTATGTAAAAAGCTATCATTATATAGAATAATAAACCAATAATTTTCTTTATGGCTTTATGTTACTATTTTGCTAATTTATGTGTTAAATATTAATTTTCCCCATGATGTTGATCTGACACTCCATATGTTAGTTGGACATCACAGTGTTAAAAAAAAACTGATCTAGGAGGATTTTATACATTTTGTATGTACAGATATGATTTTGAGAGATTAATTTATAGCAAGACTTCTTGTGTGCTTTTCTTATTCATTTCCTTCATTCATTCTGTCAATTGCTTCCAGAAAGAAAGAGTAGAAAGCAAAATTAGTGTTTTTCATCTTTTTTTTTCCAAAATCATAATCCAGAAAGAGAAGTTAAAGGTTTGAGAGATGTAAGAAGTAATGTGGTAGAAGGCAGAACAGAAGTATATAGGAAAAATACTATGCCCTTGACAAACAAGGATTCTCACTGGACTAAAAAAAGGAACTCTCAAACTGGTGTTGTGTGGCAAGAAACACTATGCACATCATAAGTAATTGCTCCTAGTAAGGCCTTGTAGAACATGCAGGACACTAAAGTAGAAGGACACTATACTGCTGTAAATGTAGCATTTACTACTGGATCTATGGGTGAGATCATACGGGTAAGAACAAAAATGTGTCAGTGGTGAATTAATAGCCAATGACCAGAGGGTAACAATGGTTGCATGTCCCACCAACACACACACACACACACACACACTCACACAAACACACACATACTCACACACACACACACACACACACACACACACCTCTAGGCACTACATAAATCTTAGAACTATGGTATGGCTGTTAGGACGGAATATCAACTGGAATGGCTTTGGGGCCCACCCCTTACCCTGGGATTAGTGGAGCACTTTTCTTGGTGTGTCTGGGTGGGCTATGAAGGCATAGCCTTGGGGTCTATATTTGGTCCCTTGCTCCTTTCTTTATGACCCTGGTTCTCTGCTCTGCTTCCTGGCTGACATGAAACTAAGCATCTTTGTTTCATTACATTTGTCCACCATGATGTTTCTGCCTTGCAGCCAGCCAAAGACGGATTCAATTCCTGTTTAGTTACTTTTCTCACTGCTGAAACAAAATACCCAACACCCAAAGTTAAAGGAGGAGAGTTTTATTTGCCTCATGGTTTGTAGTGGTTTTAGTCCATAGTTGACTGGCTCCGAGGCAGGGTGGTATGGCAGAGGGACAGCATAGAGGAGAACCAGTTTATGGTGGGCAGAAGGCAGAAAATCAGTGAAGTAGTAAGCAACAAGCAACCACAGCAACCCTTTTTCTGCCCCATATATTCTATCCAAGTTACCAGTTCCTAGGGTGGGTAACACTCACACCCAGCGAGGGCCTTCCCATTATCCACTCATAGACCTATGCCAAACCAGTCAGTGGAGTAATTTACTAATCATACACCCTTGAGCCCAGCATCACACTCTCTAGATCCTTCCACCTCTGAAAAGTCCCACCTATGACTACATGAGGCTTTAGGGGGACATCTAGACACAAGCCATAATAATTCTCTAAAGCTAAGTCAAATTAAGCCTCTCCATCAAATTTCTGGTATTGGGTGTTTTGTCCAGCAACAGGGAAGCTGACTAATACATATGTCATTGCCCTGGGATCAGAAGACTACAGATAAAAGCCCGGGAAGGTTGTAGATTGAATGTCTCACCTGATGAGTAGAAAAAGAAATACACGAATTTTAAGAAGTTAAATCAATGAAATAATGCTTATATATGCAACTATATCAACACATATAAATACATTTACATTCCTATGTAACCTACAGAGTGTTAGCTTAAATATTCTATATAAACCCCAAACACAACAAAAAGAATAAGGGGCAGAATATTTTCAGACAAAATGCTTTTATGGTTTTAAGATAATAATTTGATATTTTTAAAAAAGAGAATCTGTTTTATTTTCCCTGAGTCTGCACATTTTGCCCCAAGACTTCCTAAGCATGTCGAATTAAAAAAACAGATTTTAGGCTATGTACAAGAGGTTTAGTGAAATAAGTGAACTAGTGCTTTCCTACTTTTTATTCCTACTTCTTTTAGCTAATTTCTTAACCATTTTCCACATGTGTGTTCTTATTTTAGAACCTCAGTAAGCAAAAATCTTCTTATTTTAGGACCTCAGTAAGCAAAAATCTTATATCACAGTTACCTATCACATCCTCTAGTTAAACCATAAACAAGAGAATCATGTCTCAAAAAAAAGAAAATGTGTGAATCTATCTCCCTTGAAAGGCTCTGCTTCAGACTCACCTGACTGCCTCATGAGTTCTGCCTTTGTCTCAGAATTTTCTCGCTGATGAGCTGTTCTTTTATGAGGCACTATAAACTAGTTCCTAAAAGGATTCAAAATGCCTACAAAATTTTTTCCTACATTTTTCAAGGCAGAATAAATATAGGAATAAAATAGACATTTTAGATTTTTCTCTTTGCATTCTACTGTATTCCAGATGAAATGTAACTACAAAAGTTTTATCTTCTTTTTGCTAGAATGTGTTCACAACACATGAGAATTACACTCACTGTGAGGAATTGGTTCATATACAAATTATATCATGATTATTTTTGTGGTCCCTTATCCCTCTTTCCCAGATCTCCTTCCCTTCTCTGAAGTACTTACTTCCCTGTTTGTTACCATTTTTCTTCTACATTGCTCTTTAAATTATTTATATTTTGGATCTCTCATGTGAGAGAAACCATGTGATACTTAACCTTCTTTGATTTATTTCATTTAGTTTTATAGTCTCGAGTTCCATCTATTTTCCTACAAATGACTGAAATTTATGCTTCTTTATGGCAAGGTTTTTCATCCATAGACCTTCTTAACGATGGGCCCTACTCACTCTAGACATTGGCTTTTCCCAAAGTTCTGCCAAAGCAGGCAGTGCCCCTGATGCTCCCGATGCCCAGTGCCTGAGCATGGCAGGTGTGGCATTTCCTTCAGTGATTGCTGACTGCAGAAGCCGCCTGGTCACAAACCACCTCCTTCCCTTTGGAAACAGGATCTCTCTGCTTTCAGGTCTCTTCCCGGAACACAGTCCATGTTTTCTTTCACATGTGAATATTCTATGTCTTCAGTAACTGTCAGGGTTTCTATGGGCATTTTGCAAAGGACTCTTAAAATTTAAATTTCTTTATTATCATAAACCAACCTAAGGATTCAAAAGTGCATTGGGAATAAACTGATTTCCTTTTCTTAAATAGTAACAAAAATATGGCCAATGTACACAGCAACATTACAAAACAAAAATCTTATTTTCCACTGAGGAAATACAATTATTTTCCCATACCACAAACACCCAAATTAAATTAGTTTTACCAACTGAATTATTTTAGTTAAATACAATATGTGAAATTCTGTTTATTCAAGGTTTATAAAAACAGCATTTATGCCTTGAACTGAGCCAAAGTTAATAAATTCTCTATCCAATTAAGACTGAGTTATGTTGCATTCATCTGCTGTTCAATCTTTCTCATAGTCAGAAAGTGTGAGAAGATTCTATTTAATTTACTTCTGGAAAGTCAAAATCCATTTGACATTTTTACTTTCATCAGTCCTATTACAATTAGTCACTGATTGTTTATTATAGCATTTGTATTAAGCATATGGTACTAGATTCATAAAAGTCAAATTTATTTGGTGGCATTCTGCAACATACTAGCCATAATGTACAAGGTACACAGCCCATATGAAGTCTCAGTATTCAGTATCCTAGTAAGCACAATAGGAATAATAAGACTA
The DNA here is from genome assembly GCA_004363535.1 of Dasyprocta punctata. Lineage (NCBI taxonomy): Eukaryota > Metazoa > Chordata > Mammalia > Rodentia > Dasyproctidae > Dasyprocta > Dasyprocta punctata. The sequence continues at coordinate 13,577 of RJWM01021035.1, forward strand.
CAGAAAGGCCTAACTCATACAAATGCTGAAATAATTAACAAAATGCTTATAAAAGAAACTAAAGGAGAGTCTGGCATCTCATAGGCCCTGGAAAGTTTGTTGGCCACCTTATTATTATTATTTTTATTGCAGTTGTTAGAAGCTAAGGGATATAAGCCACAGGAAAATCATTCCTGCCACTCCAGGAGCTCACTGCTTCACTGGGAGAGTGATAGACACATAAGCAAGTGGGGCGTGGCCCATCCTTGTAGTAGGGACTACACTAAAGTTCCCAGAACAGATGATTGTGGGACACTGAATTAAGTCATTAGTTTTCACTTGAGATGTCACCAAAGGCTTCATGTGGAGTGAATATTGCTTGGGCTTTGAAGGATGAGGTGAGTAATGTTTGCGGGGAGGAAAGGAAGGACAACCCAAGAGGAGGAAATTGTGTACAAAAAGAAACTGTGTTGACAATATATTGTTCCTGAATTAAAGCAGAAACTCAGTTTTAATAAGTAGGCAGGGAATGAAAGGCAGCATGATCAAAGTTCCATCTTGACATCTACACAGTGGGTTGACTTCTTCTGTTTTAAATGATGGGGAATCATTTGGTAGTTCGCATATTCCAGAAGGAAAATATCTGTGCTGAGCCAAGCCTTTCATTCAAAAACAGAATGTTGCCGGGGGGCTGAATGGCACCATATCATCCCAACAACAAAACAGCACTTCAATCTCATCCTCTCATTCTCCTTCTTCTTTTAACATGGTAAAGCCCTTGCAGCAACAAGACTGTGCAGAGGCAACTGAGGAGATCTGATGCTTCCAGTTACCTTAGCTCCAAACTCTGATTTCATGAAATTCTTAAGAGTTTTGCCCTGCAGCTTGCTACACTCATTTGTCACCCAAATCATCTTATCTAATTGAGTCCGAACATCCCCTGCTTGTCCTGTCCTGTCTCCTTTTGCTGCTGAATAAATCCTCCTGGGATACTTCCAGAGTAGAGAAAGACTTTGGTAGGAAAGCTCCATCTGCACTGACTACACATTTATTCAGGCGGAATCTTCAGGCTCCCCAAGGAGAAAAAATTGAGAAATGAAAGAGGCATCTTCAGCTGCCGACTTTGCTAATACGACTTTGAGCAATACCAGAAGAGAGGGAATTACTCTGCGCATCCTCAGGGCCTACAGGAAAAACCTTTCCAACTCATTGTCCTGTCTGGGATGAGTTGACCACAGAATTCAGGAAGGGAGATGGGCTTTCTTTTAAAGTGATTACTGGGGTTATATCATTAAGGCCAACAAAACTGCAAATCATTTTTGAGGTACTCTGTCCTTTAGGAATTAATTATCAACAAGCCCAACAAGCCGAGTTAAAAATAGAATCAACCTTCTTCCTTTTTTAAAATTGAGAGTTTGGTTTTTGTTTTCTTTATTGAGAAACGACACAATACAAACCTAATGGACTGGAATTGTTTTTTAAATCTTTTTTCAAAGTATGTATCAAATTCCAGAGATCTGCGGTTTCCAGAAAGGCCCGGGTGGAGACGGGGGGGGGGGGGTAATATTAGAGGCGTCTTCGCTCTTGGTTCTGTGATTATCTAGGCAAGACAGGTGACCCTTGTATATGGAAAATAACTTAAAAGAAAAGAATTAAACCTCCTTTTCTAGGACACTGCTGCCACAAATAACCCTGGGGATAGAGTGTGAGGCTGGGGCGGGAGCATCTGCATGGAAAACTATTCTTGCCCAGGACAGACAGGTGCGAAGAGTTTCTCTTGCCTTGAGCAGAGGAAATAGCTCGCTGGGAGGCGGGAGGGCTGAAGGCGCAGCGAGGTGAAGCGGTCATTTGGGCTGTCTTGGGACGCCACAGAGACCAGCACAAGCGCCCGGGGCCTGACGTCATTGACCATCAGCTGACTGTGTTCAGGGCCCGGGCTCCAACGGCTGCAGTCGCAGTCCCGGTGGCAGAGGTGGTGGCCACTAGGGCTCCACCACCTGCAGCCGGGCTCGAGACTGCGGCAGCCGCGTTCACCCCGCGGACCCAGCACCCAGGGACCTTGCCCCGCCTGGAGCTGAGGCCAGCGCCTCAGTCTGCAGCTCGGTCCACCGCCAGCGCCTCCCTGGGCTTTGTCGGCGACCGCTTGGAGGAGCCTGAGAGAGCGGGAAACCGAGTTCCAGGCGGGTCCCTGGAAATGCCTTCACCAGCGTCCTCTTCCTCCACCCCTACTGCCAGCAGGAAGAAATTTAGTGTGCCAGGCATGCAGGGGGCGCCCCCATTTTAACGCCCCGTGCCCTCCACCTCTTCGGATCAGGGACTTAAAGGGATTCGGCAGGAAGCTGCTGATCGCGGCTGGGGGAGAGGGGAGCAACCAGAAAGTTGGCTTTACCAAAAGAAAAAAAAAAAAAAAGCCCTGGTGGAGAGAGGAAAACAGACTCTTTTCCGGTCCTCCGAGGTCCAAGAGTCGGTGGTCAAAGCGGCCTGCAAGTCCTGGCTCCGCACCTGCGAAAGACAAGAGCCAGTGCCGAAAAAGGAACAGCGCAGGAACCCGCGGGCGCGACCAGCTGGAGCGCTGGAGAGAGGCGCGGAGCGAGGGACGCAGGCACCTGCTGCCCGCGCCAGCCCGGACGTTCGGCTGCCTCCTCCAAGACCTAGAGCACCCTGGGCAGCTCCGGGGCCGGGGCCCAGACCCCACCACCACCCCGTCCTGGGTTCCGGGGGCGTGGCTTGGCGCGGGGGCGGGTTTAAATCGCCGCGGGTGTCTGATCGCTCTGACAGGTCTCCGGATTCCTCCGTCTCATCCCCCAGCGCGCTCCTGAGGGCAAGAATTGCGAGCCCCGCTTCCCCGGGTCCAGAGGCAGACGGTCGACTTACACGCGGCCTGGGGCCTTTCTTCTCTCCCAAACCTTAATGCCCGCTGCACCCACCAAGCGTTGGTTCTCAGCTTCAGGAATCTGCACCGCTGGCTTCATACTCAGAGCCCTTGGCTTCAGAGCCCTCCCCACTTGATCTTTCCCCCGTCTCCTACTCCTACCTAGCTCCGGGCCCAATGGTCTCCAAAGAGCGAAGTGAAGGGGATGGGAACTGCGAGTTGTGGTCTCTCCGACGCACAGCTGGAAGCGTTGACCTCTTATAGCCGAGGCTGGGACCCTGGAGCTGGCGCCCCTCCTCCTTCCTCCGTCAGGGATGCTTCTGGCCAACGCCAGCGCCGCGCTCTTAGTCCTCGCTCTGGAATTGGCGACAGCGGAGAAGGAGCCAAGGAGGGAGCTTCAGCACACCTCTTCTTCCAAATTAACTGTTTAGTGACTCGCTAGCGCTCTGGGTCCCACCTCTCCAGCCCTCCCGCGGGGCGCTCGGCCGCCTCAAGGTCCACCAAGCTTCCTCCTCTCTGACCCGCCCCCAGCTCCGCCCCGGCTCCCCATCCGGCGCAATGGAGTTCTCCGTAGGGCGATGACACCAGTCTCAGCTGCTAACTTCTCACCCAGCGCCGCCGCCAGCCGCCCCCAGCCAGCCCCACCACAACCGCCGAGCCCTGGGGCTCCGGAGCCCAGCGCTGCAGCCAGGACCCGCCAGACGAGCAGCAGAAGAAAGGTGCCCAGGCGTCCGGGAGCCTCTTGGAGCGCACAGGCTGCTCACAGACGCTGAGACCGACTCTCAGAAGCGAGCTGCGAGGCGCAGAGAGCCGCGGCTTCTGCGGACAAATAGCCACGGCCGCCGCTGCGCACCCGAGCCGCACGGGTGGCGGGAGGGCAGCTCACAAGGACGCAGGGATCCACTGCCATCTTCCGGGAGTCCTTTGCCCCAGCGCGCACTATGACCTGACCTGCAGGTCCTCTGCCCAGGTGTCCTGCAGCCGGGCAGCCTAGGACGGAGGGATCGCGGCCAGGCTCGCACCAGGCTGCCTCTGGGTCTCCCAGCCCCGGATTCCGCGCCTCCTTCCCCGCGGCCCGGCGCCATGGAGCTCTCCGAGGTGCGCTGCCTCAGCGGCAGCGAGGAACTCTACACCATCCACCCCACGCCCCCGGCGGGCGGCGGAGGGAGCGGCTCCCGGCCCCAGCGGCTGCTGTGGCAGACGGCGGTGCGGCACATCACCGAGCAGCGCTTCATTCACGGGCACCGGGGCGGCGGCGGCGGCAGCGGCGGGAGCGGGGGCTCCCGCAAAGCCTCGAACCCCGCGGGCGGCGGTCCCAACCACCACGCGCCGCAGCTGGCGGGCGACTCTGAGCTGCCGCTGTATTCCCTGGGGCCCCGGGAGCGAGCGCACAGCACCGGCGGCACCAAAGTCTTCCCGGAACGCAGCGGGAGCGGCAGTGCGAGTGGCAGCGGAGGTGGGGGCGACCTGGGCTTCCTACACCTTGACTGTGCCCCGAGCAACTCGGATTTCTTCCTCAGTGGGGGCTACAGTTACCGGGGGGTTATCTTCCCCACCCTGCGTAACTCCTTTAAATCTAGGGATCTGGAACGCCTTTACCAGCGCTATTTCCTGGGCCAGAGGCGCAAATCCGAGGTAGTGATGAACGCTCTGGATGTGCTGACGAAACTCACACTCCTGGTCCTGCACTTGAGCTTGGCCTCGGCCCCCATGGACCCACTCAAAGGCATCCTTCTGGGCTTCTTCACCGGCATTGAGGTGGTAATCTGCGCCCTGGTGGTGGTCCGGAAGGACACCACCTCGCACACATACCTGCAGTACAGCGGCGTGGTCACCTGGGTGGCCATGACCACCCAGATCCTGGCAGCGGGCCTCGGCTATGGGCTGCTGGGAGACGGCATCGGCTACGTGCTCTTCACGCTCTTTGCCACCTACAGCATGCTCCCGCTGCCACTCACGTGGGCCATCCTGGCCGGCCTGGGCACTTCACTACTGCAGGTGGCCCTTCAGGTGGTCATCCCCCGTCTGGCAGTCATTTCCATCAACCAGGTAATCCCTGCCTGCCTTGCTTTCCCCTCTGGACCCCCACAGGGTGATTTACAAATAGCTTCCTTTCAGGTCGGGTTGCATGGCCCTTGGTGAGCCCCTCCCCAGCAGGCTGTTGCCCTGCAAACCTAAGAAGTATGTTTGTGGCATGGTACTTCTCTTCTCAAAACAAGTGGAGGTAAACGACCTCTAAAAGTTTCTACCAACTCTGCCCTTTCAATCCAATTCTGTGAGTAATTCTGACATCGGCTAAGAAAGCCTTCTGCTACACACAGTCTGAAGTCTCAGGAAAAGGAGACCGAAGGGGAAGAGAAATGCTCAGATTTAGAATGACCCATTCATCCATGGATTAACTCATAAGTCATAGCATGGTGTCATCAGGGGTTCTAGGATTTAAGAGTTGACTATTGGTGTATCTTCATTCCACAAATCCTCAGTTCTAGAAGCAGCCAATTGCTAGGGTGGGGTTACCTACAAATTTTCTGTCATCAGACCTTCAAATCATCCTATGATATGGGTTTTATTTGGGAGTTTTTTTTTATTGCCTTGTGGACTGACTGTAATATCTTCTACTAAAAGAGCCAACCCCAGTTCTTTGAATAAAGCAACTTTGGGATTAGAAAGATAACTGGTTATTGGCAATAAAGCAAGTTTTCATCAGTGGCAAGGAGCACTTTGTGACCATGTTTTTGAAACATTTGGGTAGAGTTTCATTCTTTAGGCCTCGTTCTCCCTTCTCCCCCTTTTTTATTCTCCTTTCTTATGAAATGGATGTGTTTGTGTGAACAAAGTTTACATTATCTGTGGGTGAGAAAGAAGACAACGACTCTATTGTTTAAATTCACTAAAACCAATTGATAATTAACAACCTAGAACTTTCTTTACAAAGAGTCTAGCAGGTAGCATGGCTGTAAATTGAGGGACTTCTGGGATAAGGAAAGAAACATGTCTGCTGAATTGTGCTCAGACAGAAGGCTTTTGTAAGGTGCTTGGGCAGGAGGCCACTTTGCATGGACCTGCTCTGTGCTTACCCTCTTGGTCACTTCTACTGTGTTAGAAGTTTAAAACTCCTCTGTCTTGTAGTTCAGTATAAATACATGGTTCTTAGGATAAACAGCTGCAACACCGCTGACAATTCCTGACGATATTTAGATCATCACCACGATACTGCTTTACCTATCACCAATGTCTGGACTTCCTCTGGATTTGAGGTCCTATCTCTTTTCTAACGTTTCTATGCTGCCTTGCTCAGTTTACTTATTTGATGAGCTGCTTTTATAGTGCTTTATGAAGTATCTCTGAGTAAAGCAAAGAGTATGCAAAGTACATGGCTGTGATCATCAAGTATGAAATAGGGAGATGAGAGCCTCCACAGGGCTGACCAGATGCACTTTGCCTTACTAAAGATAAGAACATATGTTTTCCCAAAATCATCATAAACCTTGTTATAATAAAGTCTCAACTGGGGAAGATGTTTGTTTGGGATTTTGTAAAATTATACAATGTATGAACTATTTTTCGCTCTGTATAAGCACAAATCTGAACTACCAGAACATGGAAATAATCTACTTTCTTTCCTACTTAGTCTTACCAGAAGTAGTGGTGCTGGGGATAGAACCCAGTGTACCATAAATGCTAGTCAAGCACTTCACCACTCAGTTAGCCTTCTCTCATTCTTTTTGTATTTTCTTTATTGTATATTTAGATAATAGCATTATTTTTTTCCTTCTCTTGTTTCTTTCCCTTCCCCCATCTCATTTTCTTCTTTCTTCTCTCTTCTTATTCAAAATTGAACTCACTATGAGTTGTTTTCACAACATACCATAGCTATATGACTACATGTGGAAAATTTCATTTAGTCTTTCCTGGTAGATGTTACTAAGAGACTTCATCAAGTAAGCTGGGAGTAGTATTTAGGATAACACATCCTAAGTGTCAAATTATGAATATTTTCTAAGTATAGAGATATTTTTTCTTGCCAAATGAATCCAGAAAGTAAATTTTGATTCCATATTTGTTTTATACTCTACTCAAATACTACCAGATGGGAGTTTAAAAATAACCGCAAAGTCTTCCCACTCTCAACCCATCATAAACAGTCCCCACTGTCAAAACCAAGGCTCTGGTACATGCAAACCAAGCTCATTCAACTTCCTCTTTAGGAATGGTAGTTGTAAATGCTGGATGACTGAGTTGATCACCTTTAACCAGACTGAAGGAACAACCAGAGCGCTCTCCTCTCACTTGAGGTGCTGAAAGTTCCTTTAAACGTTTTCCTTTGGCGCCCCCTAAGGGTTTAAGCGTCTTTCCTAGATGTTACAGAATTAATTTCTTTAAAGAAATCTGATTTTTGAAAAGATACTGTTCATTTTCCACATGTGCAGTACTACATAAAATATACTTAAAACCATCTAATGACCTGTAATAGTTAAGGGAATGCCTAACCCCTTACCACAGCCTGCTCCACCCCCTGAACTGGTTTCTATTCCTCTCACCAATTGTATTTCATTCTCTGAACCGCCTCAGACTCCAATCACTCTGCCCATTTTTCCGTTTTTCCTTTCCTACTTCTGGGTCTTCACAACTGCTGCTTAGAGTAGTTTTTCCCCAAGTGTTCATGTGACTGGTACATTTTCACTGTTTCAGACTCTCAAACACTACTCACTCAAGTGCATGGATTGTTCTTGTCTCCCCAGAGTAAATGCACTATCTTGAACTACCTCATTTCTTTGTGTTTGCTATGTTTCCTCTGCCAACCCCACACACTCACAAGAATGTCAACATCATAAGGGCACAAATATTGTCTGCCATATTTGCTTTATCTTCAGCATCCAGTGTATGACCAAGCATATAGTAGGCACTCAGCCGAGTCAAAAATAATTAAGACTGTCCATTATGTGGGCAGTATTATAAAATATGCTGCTACCCTTTTGTTGTGTTAGTGAAAACTTTCTCCACACATGCATATACATGCATGCATAACCACACAGTTAAGTTATTTATGTATAAAGCAGTCTCACATATAAACATCTTTCAGAGAAACCAAAGCACAGTGCATCATATTTGCACAGTATTTTTCATGGAATTAAGTGCTTTACATCATCCAATGGCGGAAAATAGATGGTACAATTCTTTATGCTCCTTTCAAGAAAGTCACAGATTCTTAGAAATTTTAAAGGGTCATCCTGAAGTTCAAAACCCTAGCAAGTAATGAGGGCAGGAGTCACGTCCTGGCTTCAGCGCTGCTCTGGAGTCAGCAACCTGTTAGGAGTTATCCCTCTGAACACATAAGCACTTGAAACTATTCAAGAATGCAGAGTACCTATTTCACTACTTAAGAGTTTAGTACCTCATATAGTGCATGTATGAATATTGAATGAAAAAGCCAAAGAGAAAGTATAAGAGAAAAAGGGCTGGACACAGATTCTTTGTAACAAGCACATCATCTTATTCAGCTATATGCAAATTTGTCCACTGAAGGCCATAAACACTGTAATATCACCTTTCTCTGCATAAATATTAATTCCCTTAAGAGGATAGCTCAGGTTTGACCTTGCATTTTCAAGAATCAGGAAACTAAAATGAAAGGAAGAATCAACACATCTGGGCAGCCGTTTCACTACACTGAAAATGTCCTTTTCAAAGGTGCCAAACAAGTTAATGATTGCCTTTCTTAGTTCAAGCTATCAGAATCTGTTTCTCCTCTTCCTTCCTGAAGGAAGTCACATTTGTGGCTTGACAGGGTAATAGCCATGCAGCACCTATCTGCAGAACCCCAAGGAGAAGATAAAGATCCTTGTTAATTTGGCTCACATGCTGTTCCCCACAAAGGGGAGAAGGTGAAGCCTGAAAAGGCCCACTTAGGAACTTCCTCATCAGCAAAGAGATGGTGTATGTTTCCTCCATTCTGTTAACAATTGGCTAAAACCACTGACTTCCCATCCACACAAAGAGGTTAGTGCCCAGGGAAGATATGATCACTCACATGTTTTCTGGGCTGAGTGACACTGCAAATACAGAGTGACCTTCGGAAGTTGCAAAGTCCAGTTTGAAAGGCTCCTTTTATTTCACCCTGACAAAGCTCAGCCATAGGCCGCATAGAGCTGTAGTTACCCCTCCTTAGGGCTTCACCCAGTTCAACTTCAATTAGCTTCTCATATGGGATTCAAATCAATGATAAGAATGCCTTGTCCAGAGTCTGTAAGACACTGACTTCTTCCCATATCTTAAACTGATTGTTTATCCTGACAACTCAATTTATCCACCAGAAAATTCATTACGAGGTTTGTTATATGCATAAATAAAGCATTAATGATAAGGTTATATTTGCTAGATTCTTTCACAGGGTAGATACGTTCTAATCAGTGTAGTTATAATTAGCATTTTACTCTATTTTAATTGCTTGTGACAATAGTATGCATTACCTAGCATTTGAAACTCATTTTCATTCTTCAGCTCATTAGTGGTGATACGGTGAAAAGTATTTAGTTATTGGAAAACTGAGAGGCAGCAATATTCAACCAGAGAGATTGCTGCGTTGTGCTTCCTCCTTCTTGGATATTCTAAAATGTTATAGCTAGTGGCTAATTAGTCTTCTGCCCCTCTTGGTGAGGTAGATAAGCAGGAGTGTCAGAGCGGAGGTGATTTCTTCAAGGCCATTCTATAAGCAAAGACAGCCAAGTATGCAAATACAGGTTAGTTAGTGCTCAAGGTCATGCTGTCAGGCTTGAATTTCCTATGCAACATTTTCTTGCCTGTCTTGCACGCATCCAATCGAACAGCAGAGACTAGAGCCAAAAATGTTAATTAAGTATCAATCCTTAAACTTGCCTAATAATGAGGGGCAGTTAGCCTACCATTTGGCCCTTAAACAGTTCTTTAGGGAAAATGTATTTTTTGATAAATGGAGGCTTGAAGAGAAGCAGATTTTGTGCTTGGCTTTCGTATGCATTTCAGGTCTATTAAATGACTGATTGACATTTCAGTAAAGATAAAGCAAATATAATGGAATTATCCACATCACTCCCCTCTTTTACACAATTCAAACTTAAGTGTATGATATAAATTTCTCATCTAAATCTAAGGCTTTTTGTAGTCAAATAAAGGGAATATTGTAGCTACTTAATATACAATAAATGGCATGCAACAAATCACTCCAATTTGGTAGTCGGTATCAAGGTAAACACCCCAGAATACGTAAGTATTCTTGTAACCGGGCTCAGTTTAATACACCTCACTAGTCGTGGTGTTTCTGAAACCCCTCAGTGTTCTATTTCTGTATATTCCTTTAGCAAATTCATATAGACTTAAAAGATAATTGCAAAATCCTAGCATGTCTAAGAAAAATGCCTTTCAAAAACTGATTTTAGTGTCAACCTTCCCAAGAGATTCTAATGAATGCTGGGAAATGGAGTTATTATTCTCTTCTCCTTGTGAAAAATACTAAGGACTGTCTTTTTTAGTCTTTCTTTTTCTTTCATCCCCTCTTTATTTACCCTCCCCCCCATACCTGTGACAGTAAAGAATGGGCTCTGTAAAGGATATTTGTAATGCCTGTTGAAAAGACCAATTAAATCCCTTCAGCCCCAGTCTGCAGACAACTTGCCCTAGAGTTGTGGATAGGTTCAGTGTTTGTGCATTTTGAGATAGCTGTAAACTACTGTGTGGTGTGCACTTTATCAAATTGAATTATAAATTTGCTTTCCCTCATATTCGGTAATATCACCTGACTCATATCAGTGGGCCAGAGTATAATTAGATTAGAACTAGGAGGGCCGGGGGGCCCCTGCTTCTGGAGCAGCTGCTGCAATGTCATGCTATGGAGGACAAATGCATTAGTCATATTTACACTTTGATGATTGATGGCATTTTAAGAGCTCAATAAAAAATAAGGGAAACCAAGAATTAAAAGGAAAGGTTAAAAAAGAAAAAAAAACAGTTTACCCCAAATTCAGTGCTGCTAGAAACATGTAATCAAAGGACACTACTATGATCATCTGATATGACATTTCACTGTTGTCTAAATATTTCTTAGGATGCTAATTTATTCATCTCACAAATGTGTCTATTTGAGGTGATTCTACACGTGTTTATTTCCAGAACGTAAGAGACACTTGCAATATTTATCTCAAACCTTTCCTTTCACCACCAAATGGGCACAATATTGATTTTTCTGCGAGACCAGCAGGCCCAAAATACACAGTTGAGCAGTGTATCACTTCACTTGACGATTGTATAGCAAGCTTTTGGTTCTCTTTCTGGCCTCAAACTAAGGTAACAGAAGTTAAAGGTTGTTAGTAGCATCGAAGGTTGGAGAATGTTTTTGACATATAGGTTTGAACCTCACTTAGCCAGTGAATAGACCATGTAGATATCTTCCCCAGAATTTTCTTTTGACTGCAGTACAGGAATGCTACATTCGCCAGCCACTACAAAGCAGAGGAAGCCAGGGTAATCTGCCCTGGAAATGTAATTGGATTTACACACTCAAATTTTGCCATGTGAATTTTGTTTACAAAGGACTGTTTTAAGAAGCCAGGTCATTTAAGCAGCACTTCTGAAGCCAGCTTTTCTCATCGCAATGTTTTTCATAGTCAGCCCCATGTGGTAGAGGAGGAATGCAAAGCAGATTAATTAACCATGGAGATGCCGAACAGTCCATGGGTATCCTGATCAGAATGAAAGCCATTGTCTCAGCAGATTCCTCCACATGACTGCCTTCTTAAGAAACAATCTCAGTTTATAATGCATGCTGACAGGTAAGGTGCATTTGCGTGTTTATTTGATTATCTTATTTCTTTTGACTCTGAATGGATTCCTGTTATTTAAATTTTATCAAGCTAGATCACACATTTTAACAAAGATAAAACCTTGCACATCCATTGTTATTGGAGTCTTCTATTCCTTTTAGTCTACTCCCTGCCTCATCTGGCTAAGCTGTAGTGTTGCAAATTGCAAAACGTCTGAAAAACAAAACTTCTCAAATCAGGAAATAACTATGTTCTCTGTAGTGAAGACATGAAAGAGATGTAAAAATAAATCACATTAATGTTTTGAAGTTTCCTGTATATTACTGAATTTTTTAAATTTCCATATCTATCTTAAGTGCATACCCCTGTAAAATTTTTACATACAAACAAAAAGCATAACCACTTCATTTTGTAAGCAACACATCCTTGTCTTGTGTCAGCTAGTTTTCTAGTTGACTTGAGTAACCATTTTGGAAGTTTTCCTTCATTTGTATGTGTGTGTGCCTACGTGATTACATGCTGCATTCACATGACATTTTATAAAATATAGAGTATCAAGGATTAGGTAATGCATAATCAGCTCAGAACATAAGAAATTCCACATGAAAACTCTAATACATGAGGTCTTTAAGGAACACAAAGAGGACCACTGAAAGGTCTGAGTATCGAGAGGATGCAAAGGGAATATAGCAACTGTCTTTAACTCTGCCACAACAAAGGTACTGCTTATTATGTGTCTCCTGTGGGATGGAATAAGGGACAATGGAAGGCCTTGATAGAAGGAGAGATTTAGGCTTCCTAAATGGTGAGGGTGTGTGATCCAAGGGGCTGCTTTTTTAAATCATGAACTCCCTGTGCTGAAGATTCTTCAAGGGAAAACTGAATATACACTAATCTATCAGGCATGTCATAAAAAAGATTCCTGGTTGGTGGGGGACCTTTCTTCAAGGTCAGTTCAAAGTCATTGGCCTGCCTCTACCAGCCATCATGTTAACACTGCATGCAGAAAAAAAAAGCAAAATTGCAAAGGACAAGAGATCAAAAAGGTAACATGTCATATGTCAACTGAATCTGTTCCCCATTTAGGACCTCTTCTTGGATTCCTGCCTCACGATGCCTACTTATATTTTAGGTCCCAGAATTGTGACACATGGCTACTCCCAAAAGAAATGATGGAAAAAAATAGATTAAATTAAATCAAAAACTTTCAGGACTGCACTAGTAAGAGTGTAAGAATGAATATTGAGTAGCTAAATTGTTCACTATATATTTACTGAAGATCTGTTGGGTCTGAACACTGGAACACAACTGTATACTAAACAGATCAGATTGTCATTGTAATGGAGTTAATACTTGGATGGATTTGGAGAAGGAGTTTGTGACTCCAGCACAGAGGTTAGGAAGTTCACATTTGGACCTTTGAACACACATGGAGCTCAATATTCAGTACATATTTTACACAAATGTAAGTGTTAGCTTCTTTTTGTTATAGTCCTTAGAAGTTTGAAACATCGAAGTTGCAGCGAATTTCTTTTAGGAGTTACATGAAAAGAAAGGTCAGACTCTGAAAAAAATAATGGAAGGGTGTGGATCATCTTCCCTGGTGAAGAGCCTGCGAAGGGTTCATGGGGGAGTGTTCAGAGGCCAGTTATTTGAACAGCACCTTACCACAAATTAAATGCATCCAAGACTGGTGGTCTACAGACATGGTACAAAGGAGTGTTTGCCTCGTGCTGGGCAAGGTAGGGATGGCATGCAGTTCTAGAGACTCCCATTTATTCTGTTCACAGTGACCCTGACTACAAACTGAGGAACTTCCCTGGGGCTGCAGACAACACATCCCCACGCAAGGCTCAAGTTTCCTTCCTTGGTGCATTACTACAGTATGTGTTCCCTCTATACCAGCAATACACAGTGTTCTCATGTGTCCACTGGGCTGTGTGCCCCTTTGTGTCCCTGGGACCTAGAATAATGCCAGGCCCATGGACAACTCCGAATATGACGCTTTTAAATGTGTGACTATGATGTGTCCACAACCAACACTTTCTCCCTGACCATCTCTCTCTCACCCACAGCCATCATTAACACCACAGTCATCATCAACAGAAAGCGAGAAGCCTGTTAGAGGAGATGAATTACTTTTCCCACTCAGTACAGGCAAAAGTATACCAAAAATTACACCATGATGTGCTTCATGCAGTCTTCCTATACATATGCTAAAGAAATCATTAGATAATGCAAAGAAAAATTCAAGTGATTATCCAAATCATTGAAGTAAGAAAAAAGTTATAGACCTGAATTATCCTTGGTATTTGTCCATTTCTGAAAATATTAAGTGGATCAGTCACACAAAATTGGGTCCAAGTGCTAACCCAGGTATAACCTTACCCTCTTCTCTCCTTGATTTTCATCAATGTAGCTCTGAATTCCACTGTATTGGCTCAACTCATTGCTTAATGGAGGCTCAAAATCACTTCTTAGTTTTCACATCACATTTTTTGAATGTGCACCCTTCAGATGCACACAGATACACCCGAGGGCAGAAAGTGATCCCACCTCGCACTCACTCCTGATGCTCCATACAAAGAGTGCTGATCTATTTGATCAAAGCAAGTTGACTTTGCTGAGCAGAAAAGCAAGATAGTTGCTTAGAATGCTGTTTTCTGCAGCTTAAAATCTACGTGTACAGTCTAGGTTGTACCCTAACTGGACAATTTATCTGCAACTTGCCAAAAAGCACACTAAACCCTGACTTAAGGTGTTAGAACCCAGCAGTTAATTAAGAGTCTTCAAAAGGCCAAAAATAGCTATGAGAAAGTCTTCTGCTTTTAGTTCAGTGAGCATTAGCCCATTTGCTTCATTGTTCTACTGACCATTATTTCAAGAAACAAAATCAATGAGAGCAAGCTTCTAAATTCAAGGTCAAAAACCCCTGCATTCCTTGGACAAGACATCCCAGCTGACTGGTTGTGGGCCCCCTTCTTGAGAACGCGTTCATGATTTTAGACATTGAATGCTCACTGAATAGAGTCTCTTTTTCTGTTCATGAGGCAGAGATACTGCCCTTTTCTCCTACCAAGTGAATAATGACATCATATGCAGATCTTGGGGCCTGCCCAAGCCAAGCTATCTCAACCAGAGAGGAATGGTGCCAATGGGCATTGAGAGATATTTTTGAAACTATGCAGGTATGTTTCCTTAAATACATAGAAACCACAAACTCTTATCCTATTTTTGTCATGGATTTTTCTCAGTGACTTTAGTCCAAAACTTTCCTCATGCTTAAAGGATCTCCCAACAGCCTCATCTGACTGCATCGCCCATTACCAGCCCATTTATTCTGCCTTTTGTTGTACTGCTCTTGGCTTCCCTGTCTCTTTTGCCAGCTGGATTGTAAGCTTCACAAAGTCAGGGTCAGCTCCACAGTTCCCGCTGAGTCTCTGCAACAGCCTAGTGCTGGTAACATATATAGTAAAATCTTGATTTGTGAGCATAATTCATTCTGGAAACATGGTTATAACTCAAAACACTTATATCAAAGCAAATTTCTCCATAAGAAACAATGAAAACTCAGATGATTCATTCCACCACCCAAAAGTATTCATATAAAAGTATACAGAATAATAAAGAAAATATAAAGTAAACAAACAAGTTAACCTGCACTTACCTTTGAAAACGTTCGTGGATGATGTGAGGGAAATGAGAGGAAGGTTATTGCGTAGAACAATTTTCACTATCACTAATGGAGTCTATTGGATCAATGGAATCTTTTTCTTTTTGTGCACCTTTAACAAGGAACCTAACCAATGACACTTGCTTTTGGCTTCTTTTGAAGTTTTCACACACACACACACAAAACATTGCATTGTCATTAAACAGATTCATCACTCACACTTTGATAGCCTTACTTGGGCTGTGCTTTTCTACAAAATGTTGCACTGTCTCCCAAATTCTCCTCCTCCGTAGATAAGATCTCCTCCATAACTTCTTGCTTTGGGAAATGATCATCCATAATCCTGCACACACACACACACACAGAGAGAGAGAGAGAGAGAGAGAGAGACAGAGAGAGAGAGACAGAGACAGAGAAACAGAGACAGAGACAGAGGGACAGAGATGAAGACAGGGAGAATTATTGGTTCAGTTGTGATCATGTGATATTTGGCAACATGTACTACTCATATTTCAAGACATCACTCATTTATCAAGTTAAAATTATTAGGAATATTAACTTATCTTATGAAACACTTGTAGAACAAGTTACAATCCAAGGTTTTACTATACTCTTCTTTCTCTGGTGTCTTCAAGAGTTGCCCTTCAATTCACTCTCTACTGTTGGGAATCCATAAGTTTCCATCCCATACGACTGCTCATTATCTCATGCCATGCATTTCCCTGGACAACTACATGCTTGCCTTGCTTTATAACCATGTGTCTGTACACAGCTCACTCCTAGCTCTGTTATCTCCAATCCAGTCTTCCTGTCAAACTTGAGGCCCAGCTCTCTAGTGACCTGCTGGGCACCACCATAGTGTCCTACAGGAGTCAAAACTCACACTCAACATTGGTCTGAAACTCTGATGCCTTAGCTTCCTGTTCCTGTGCTGCTCCATCGTGCTCTTCCATTCTAGCACAGGCTCCCTCCCCACAACTTTTCAAATGTGAGCTCCTCCCTAATGCTGTCATTCTCACCATATCACTGTACTGGTCAAATTCTGCTATTGAACCTCATCACAAGTTTCTTACACACCCCACACTGGTTTCTGCCTGCATGTGTTTTCTTAGATGATCCTTCTTCCTTTAGTCTGGCAAAGTTGACTTTGGTGTCACCAGTTTCAAAAAGCTTCTTTGTCGTCTTACACTAAGACAGGTGGTGAGTTAAGAATATGAGGCATGCATGTAAGTGCAGAATCATATTTCTTTGTCTTGGAGAATCTCAGATCATGTGAAGTGTTTAAGGGAAGGAGGGACAGGCAGATGTTACCGAATTTGACAAAGAGACACACAGTTCTTCAAGCAGACTCTGTCAGTGGGAGAGTAGGTGTAATGAGGATTGCTGTGTGCCAGACCAGCACATCACACCAGGAAAGCACCAGAGCAGAGAGATAACACCACAGGATGCAGATCCAAACTGTCAGAGACTGATCTGTAGTCTTATGACACCTCAATCTTTCTGCACCTCATTTTTTTCAACTATAAAATGGAAATGATAATTGTAGCCCTGGAGTTTTTTGAAGAGATGAAATAAAATATAAGGAATATTTTCCTCTGGTCCTGATAAACAGAAATCATACAATATATTCTACTTGTTTGTTATTATAATTTGTTTCCAAATTGTCACCTATTTCCTTTGATTCCTTTGCCCTAAGTGGCCCTTTCCCAATTATCAACTACCTAAACCATGGGTTCTTCAGATCATAGGTTACTCAACTTTAATATGAGTAGGAATCATTTGAAAGTCTTAAATTTAGGAGGAACTTAAAATTCTGCTCTGTTAGCAGTGACTAGAGTGAGAGACATTCCTACTGTGGAAACCATGACTTGTGAAGAAAGGCTTTGAAGTTGAGCACAGACCACCTTCTCCATAATGAGTTTCTCTGACCCCATTAGGTGGATCTGAGCCCCTGTCCTTTGGAGTGTACTTCCCTTTACATTTATCTCAGCCCTAATGAAATACTGTAGCTTGGGTGGCTCATAAGCAGTAAACATTTATTTTTCAGAATCTTAGAGATGGCAAATCCAAGATTAAGGAATCAGCAGATTGAGAATCTGGTGAGAAACTTCTTTCAGGTCCCCACAGCCCCACTTTCCCACTCTGTCCGCAAAGGGTGGGAAAGAGATGGAAGTTCTCTCGGGCCTCTTTCATAAACACGTTAGTACCACTTCTGAGGGCTCCACTCCATGATCTGATCACTTTTCAGAAGCCCTATCTCCTCATATGATCACTTTTTGGCAAAAAGAATGAACACATTTGTGGAGAACACAAATACTCAGACCATAGCAACATTCATTGATTCACTCCTTCATTTAGTCCTTCATACATGAGAGCTTTATGAAGTCTCCCAATCTGTGGGTGCAAGTGATAGGAACATTGGGTAAAGAAACCAGTTCGGGATATTTCTTTTAAGGAGATTATAATCTAAAGATAGAGGCAGGCTTCAATCATACACTCTCCATGGTAAGCAAATGACTCCAAATTGAATTAAGTGCTTTGAAGTCTGGTTCAGTGCAGGGCATGACTAGGGTGAGGGAATGAGGCACCCACGTGTAAAGTTTAACCAGGTACTTACAGGTTCTGACCCTGAAATCTCATACTCCAGGCAGGAAGCTTGCTTCATCCTACTCCTGTCCCCATGTTTCCATTTAAAAGAAAAATCCTTACAAGAACTGAGATGAACACTTTAATCTTTTTGATTATTACTTTAAAGAGTGTATAACAGAATAAAACCAATCAAAACCAACTAGTGTGAGAGATACTGGACTTCAAAATACCATGAAATCAACAGTAGTTACCATAATGCCTTTTGATGTCTTCAAAATAGCTGCAGATAACTTTGGACATAAGAAAAATCAGACAGAATAGAATAGAAACAATACAAACAAAACAATGAATGTGATAAAGAACTTCAAAACTAACCAATAGTAAATCCAAAATTGCTACCATAATATATCTTGCTGTCCTTGAAATAGCCTCTCCTGCCATGGGATTTAACATAATCAAATAAAACAAAAGAGAGTAAGTCCCAACCCAACAAAACAATGGAAATGGTATAGGACCTCAAAACAAGACCATAGGAAATCAACAATGGCTGCAACCCTCAGAAGGAGATCCTCCCTAGATGACACACTGCCTAGCAATATCCTCTGAACCTATGATCAGGCCACTGGCCCTAGACCTGCAATGTTAGTGAAACACCAAAGCACCACAGGAATCCAATTGCATTTCACATTGATAACTATCATCACAGCCTGTGTTTCTCCAGATAAGCCGGCCCCTTGGGGGTGGGGGTCAGGGAGCATTGGAACTTCTTGTTTGCCAGCCTGCATGCCAGAAGGGGCTGGGGTCTGGCTGTTCCCAGTCCAGCCATGGCCCACACATGGCGCTGGTTCCTAGACTGGGCTTGTTTGCTGCTGTGGCCATTGTTCTCTCTTACCCCAGTCCACGAATGGCACTGACTCATGGGGAGAGGCTTGAGTCTAGTTGTTCCCAGTCCACCAGAGGCTCATGCAAGGGGCTGATTCCCAGACTGGTCTTGTTTGCTGCTGTAGTCATTGTTCTCTCTAACCCTAGTCCATGAATGGCCAGAGACATTATTCTTCATTAAGACCTGTAGGAGGAATAGAGATTGTGAGACAAGGTTGGACCTATGTTTTCCTCATTGTTTTCTTCTTCTAAAACATGTAGTTTTTGACAACAGGGCCTGTCAGTCTGGATTTCTTTGCAGTAGATACTGGAACAGTATGAGGAAAACTCACAGCAGACTATTGAGGAAATGCCTGAATGGTCACATGAGCGTTGGTATTACTGCTTACTTGCTGATAGCTGAGGAGTCTTAGCTCCTTTTGTTCATAAAACTAATAAGACATTTCAACCCGCAGTTGTCTCATTCCAAGCTCTGCCCTGGATTGGGTGATTTGTTGTGGTTAATTTGTCTCAGTTAATGATACTAGTTTCAGAGGCAGTGAGTTAAACTCAAAACAAGAAAAAGAAGAATGAAATTTGTGTTTCAAATAGTAACAGTGCTTATAATATTTATTGCTTGGCAGAGCATGGGAAATAGTACATCGAGTTGAACACTCCCCTAATAGTCATCAAAGACTTACCTCAGATTTGGCATCCAACACAGTGCAACTTTGTACAGGACAAATCATTCTGTCTTGACTGTGAGACAAATTTCACCCAACTTGAAAATTCTATTACTATGAAGAGATTTCCAAATTTCCTCATAGCTCCAAAAAATTTTGTTCCCATGTGTTATAATGAGTGTCAATGTAGGAATTTGTATCCTTTCCTGTTTCATTTAGTGCCCAAGATCAGATAATAACAATCCATACAAAAAACAAAGCTCATTGAGATCTTTAACCTCAGCAATTCTTAAGAAAATAATTATAAGTAATGATTTTTTTAAAAATTGACAGTATTGCTTACTCAATGGTATTTAATATTTAATTTTTTCTAATGATTTAATTACATTGGCACCATCAGTTATAAAATCACGTGGCATTTTAGCCATCTGATCTGGTTTAAAGGGACTGTGATATTTAATTGACAGATAATAGATTCTTTTGAATATCTAATTAATGACTTCATGGCTCTTGTCAGAATTGCCTATCTGGCTTTTTCAAAATGTGTGTGTTAGCTGCGATCAACAAGCCATTTTGTGTCAACATTACTCAGCAGTGATTGATCTGGGCACTGATGCAGCCTGAGTATCTGCAGCCAGAAGTCTGCCTCTGTGAAATCCTATCTGTTTGATAGATTTCCCCAAAACAGACAAAATACTCTGGCGAAATTCACCCAAACCTGCCAGTCACTTCACCCATAGAAAAGGGACAATTGATCCCAGTTATCAAAACTTCATTGTTTTTAGATAAATGTGTTAATGAATTGGAAAGTGTTTTGAACCAGTAAGTGGCAATATTGCTATAACCCAGATGTGTCTGATGGCAAGTTTCCTTGCTCTGTGGTTGGCTGAAACTCTGTCACAGTCAGGGCAGCAGTCTAATGCATGAATCAACCTGTTAATCACCTAAATACTGAGTGAAAAAAGAGGGAGAACTGTGAAAACCTAGGCCATTGCTGGCAAGACCATTGTATGCAAGAAGCAAGACCTACACCTTGGGTGAGAAGATGAACATTAAGTGTCGAGTTACACACTACTGTCACACTACTTTATTTTTCTTTCTATGTACAAAAACACCAACCCTGACTAATTGCTGCTTTGCCATATATCTAGCTCATCCTTTCAAGAAAGGGAAACTATTTTGCTCTTTGTACTGGTATGTCTTCCTACAGATCTCCAGATGGAAGTCCTTCCCCGTGTAAATTCTTTCTTAATTTTGGGGAAAGTAGATACAAATTCCTGCTCAGTATCTTGCAAAAAAAGAAAACCCCAACTACCATCAATTCAAGATAATTTGGATGTGAAGAAGACTGAAAAATATCCAGTTAGTGGAATTTACTTTATTGAGACTTTCTCATGCACATGGTCATACTTCTATCTGTAAATCTATCATTATATCAATTAACCATAAGCGATATCAATACTAATCCACTGTCTATAAAATAAGTAGTAAAACCCCTAGTAAAGATCAACTTCCTCTCAAAAACGGGAGGAATAAAACATTGAGAATAGCAGCAGCTCTTCTTCCAAACTAAACCGAGAACTGTGCTGTAAGCTGATGAAGGTGGCACCGCAGTGCCAGACACATGAAAGGAGGGGCCTCTGCTGCTATCCTTGCCTCCTGCCATCCTCTGTTCTACCACCTCCTAGGGCAGCTCCAAGTGCCACTGAGCAGTGTTTAAGAACAACTCCTTAAAACACCCCTTCTAGACTGACCATTGAAGACTTAGTTTTGATATTCCTGAAAAGAAAAGAAGGTAGCAGAGTACACATTTGGCAGTGACTTCTTGATGTTGTTACTGCATTGGCATTGGTGTTGGTTGGAGTCTATTAGGGTAGGAAATGGTCCCTTTGAATACAGGATATTATTGACACAAGGCAATGGTTACACTTTCTAATGCTTAATACACACCAAGTGTGTCTGAATTTCTAGGTTATATGATTTGCACACATTCTACCCACTCCTAATTATCACACCCACATAATGCTATTGTTATATCCACTTTAAAAACAAAGAAATTGAGGGCTAGAGAGATTAATTTGACTGACACTGTGTAGTCAAGTGAATATTCTAATGGAAGTTTGTGTTTCCAATCAGAGATAAGGCCCCTTCCTTCTCGATGGCAGTAGGCCCCAGGTTCTCCAGTTCACTACCATTTCCCCAGCCTGGAGAACAATGCCTGGCACATAACAGACACTTGATGGATTAGCACTGAATAGATGAACTGGGGAAAGGAGCGTGATCCACCAGTGAAGAGGCTGGCAGCATCCTCTGGGTTAAGCAATACCAAAAAAACTCCTTAGTGAAAATGTATGTCATTGATATTTTTAATTTATGGATCCAAATCACTCAAGTAAAAGCTTAAAGAATATGTTGAATACTAGTATCACTCCTCTAAGATGGTGTATTTTACCAACAGGGTTTAAAAAATAGCTGTTTCAGCCAGGCGTGGTGGCGCATGCCTTTAATCCCAGCACTCGGGAGGCTGAGGTAGGCGGAGCATTCTGAGTTCGAGGCAGGTTTGGGCTACAGCGCGAGCGCAAGGCTGTCCTGAGCTACACAGTGCCACCCTGCCTCAAAAAACTAGGGCCGGGAGTTTGACTCAGTGACTTAAGCGCCTGTCTGACAGGTGCGAGGTTGTGAGTTTGATCCCTGGTTCCGCAAAAAAAAAAAAAAAAAAAAAAAAAAAAAAAAAAAAAAAAAAAAAAAAAAAAAAAAAAAAAAAAAAAAAAAAAAAAAAAGAAGCTGTTTCTCTTTGAGTGCTTTTCTTTTCTTTTTTTTTTTTTTTTGACCTTTAAAAAATAATATCAGTTAAAGGAGACAGCATTGAAACTATACCATTCTGATTAATATTGAAGGACAGCATGTATTTCAAAGCTCACTTCTTTACCTTAAAACAACATTTATTCCAAATGAACCACTCACTCACATTGCTCATACCCCCAAAATATTTTACTTGGCATTTGTAACACAATTTAAATCTTAAAGTGTTCTGATATTTAATGTACCCAGTGGTACAATAATTTGGTTGTACAATGGAAATTTCCAGCCTTGCTGCTTGTCAGACAAGGAAACAAAAGCCCAAGAGGTTTCTTAAAATCCAAACACTGGTAGACTACAATTCTAGACTTCTCCTCTCCTAGTAGGACATTTTTTCCTTTAAGAGGC
>RJWM01021036.1:0-36064 GCA_004363535.1 Dasyprocta punctata
TCATCATTGCATTTCATAATCTTTTGGTATCTTTGATTGCATGCACATTTTTTTCCCATTAGAAATTGACATTATATGACATTTTTTAAATTAAGGGTCAAATAGCTGTGAGCAAATTTTCTTAAATTTAAGCAGATGCAAATCTTGGTGGTTAAGATATGTGTATGCTTTCATTAACATTTTTTATCAGAAAGAAATCCACGTTAATGATAGAAAATAGGAAAACACATGTAGAGATGTTGCTTAGAGATGATTGTAATATGCATATCTATATAGATAGATAGATAGATGTATTAATAAACAATAGTATTTTTAAAATAAACTTTTAAAAATGTTTGTTACTAGTCTTCCCAGAAGACGTCTACACCATTCTACCAAGTAGAACACTGTGCTGTTCATCTAGAGAATACCTGGAGTTCGTGGTGCTTGGAGGGCATGGTGCTTGGTGGGAGGAAAACGAGAAATAACCCCACCATGAGACTGAAGCCATATGGCGGGCATATACGGCACCTGTGTGTTGTCTCTCCACTGCATCCTTTCTTAGTTATAGACACCTTTGTGGATGAGTTTTTAAATGACACTTTTGCCTTGCTGTTAGGCTTACTATTGTGCATAACTTTTCACTGGAGGACCCACCAATGGTGCTTTATTCTTCTTTCAGGTATACGGCTATGTAACCACTGCAGATGGCTATGCTCCGGATTATCCACTCCCCTTGTTATTCAAAGTCGAAGATGATAATGATAATGCCCCATATTTTGAAACCAAAATGACAGTTTTTAGTGTGCCTGAAAATTGCAGATCTGGTAAGTTCATGTATTAGAGTGGGTATGATAAGAAGGAGGAAGGAGGGAGGGGAAAGGAAGGACAAAGGAAAGGGATGTGAAAAGAACTAAGATGTGCTATGCACATGCACCAACTCCCCACAATGAGTGTAATTATTAAGTACTGCAAACATGTACCAATAAAAATAAAAATTTAAAACTAGATCAACTTTTAAGTACTATGAAATGTTTAAGTTCATCATTGCATTTCATAATCTTTTGGTATCTTTGATTGCATGCACATTTTTTTCCCATTAGAAATTGACATGATATGACATTTTTTAAATTAAGGGTCAAATAGCTGTGAGCAAATTTTCTTAAATTTAAGCAGATGCATAATATCTATCGTATCTGACTGAGTTCTCCGTGGGTGTGGAGTGTGGCTTACATGCATATGCTTAGACAGTCCGTATTTTTTCATTTTTTCATTCATTCATTTGTTTTTCTTAATGATATTCACTAAGACTATCTGAAAGGTAAGTGGGGGAAAAATTCAATTTTCCCTTTTAATCCAAAAGAGTAAGGTGGCATTAAAAATACAGTTGCAGGAACATTTTATAGGACCAAACAATAGTCAACTGACAGGAAATTCAGAGAGTTTGACTTTTGTAGATTATATATGTATGATACCAGTTTTTACTGAAATAATATCAGTGCTGCTTTTGTGAATTCTCTTTATTAAAAGACTGTTGGATATTAGTTTTCATTTTAACCTAAGCTTTTAACCAGTGTCTAGTATGATGAAAGATTTAAAAAGATTTTTGCCTCATTTTAATTTTTCATTAATGTTTTAAACAATCATGTAGAATATTATAAAATTCTTGATTTTCAAGGATACACAATATATGGCCTTTTTGTAAGATTGTATGCTTTGTAAAGAAAACTGTTTTTGTTCGGTTTGTTATGCCTGCTAAAAAATATATTAAGGTTCTAACTAGCTAGATCAATCACAATGAATTTGTGTGACAGACAAGTGTTGCTTATATTTTCTGTTTTTACCATGTGAATGTGTCATGGGCATATTTATAAAACATTATATAACTGGATCTTTATTATCTAGGACTCAGCAATATATATGGCATTATAACAACAGATATGTACTGATCAGATTTGGAACAACATATATATTGCTTTTCTTGACATAGCTTCCAAACAAATTGAAAAATAAATTAACTGGCTTGATGCTCGTTGAAGCATAGGCCTACCAAAAAGCATGATATTTTTATTTTAAAAATTTGCGGGAAACATCATTAGCTTTCATGATATCCTCTGTTCTATTGCCATGTATGCACGTACATATATTTGTCTCACAATCAGTGGATTGCTAAAGATTCCTAATACTCTCATGTCTGTGCTATGAAGTTTGTCTAAATGATAGACTATCGGCTAGTATTACATAGTTTAATAATTGTTTCCATATACTAATAATTTAGCACATTTATTAAGATATAAAAATAAGGTTTTTGTTTTCACACTAAGATACATCTCTAATTAACAAAAATAACAACGTATGCAGAAAACATCCCATTCAAAAAAAGGCCATGAACTGGGATAGTAGACTGGAAAAAAGAATTTGGAAACTACAATTACCAAGCATAGGGTGGAGACTGTTCTCACATATGGGAAATACAAATCCTGTTACTCACAGTAGCCACCTAACTGAGTTGCCTGGAGATCTTCTATAGAACATTTATGCGCTCCCCAGATGTTCTGTGAAACTCATCTTTTTTTGTGATTTTGGGTACAATTTACTACTCTAATGCCTCAATGTCTATCATGATTTTAATTTTTGACAGTATTTGGTTTGTCTAAACAGGCACTTCTGTGGGACAAGTGACTGCGATAGACCTTGATGAACCTGACACCCTCCATACTCGTCTGAAATATAAAATCTTGCAGCAAATCCCAGATCATCCAAAGCATTTCACTGTACATCCAGACACAGGTGTCATTACAACAACTACTCCTTTACTAGACAGAGAGGTAATGGATTGTTTAATTAACTTCACAGTCATTAAACTATATAGACATTGCTAACAAACTCCCAAGACAAGTAACAATATAGCCATTGTGGCCTCGTCACTAAGCATTTTTCTCTAGGCTGCAGAGATGCTGGGTCAGTACAGAGTACTTTGTCCAGATACCTTGTCTGGTTTCACTTGTTACCACTGAATTGATTTGATGTATCAATGCTAAAATTTGTTTGATTTTATTTTTATTTTATAAAAAGTGATTTTATTTGGCCCCAAGATATTTAATTTAAAAAATATTAGTAAATTTCCATTTGTTAAAGCAGTTTGAGGTCCACAAGCAAACTGAGCAGCAAGTGTAGGTATTCCCTGCCTGCCACACACTTGGCCTCCCCCACAATCAACATCTGCACCCCAGTGGCCCATTTGTTATAGTCATTGAAGCTATATTGACACATTATTATCACTCAAAGGCAATCGTTTACTTTAGGCTCTGTCTTGGATCTGTATATTCTGTGGATTTGTACCAATGCATAAAGACATGCATCCACCATTTTGGTATCACGCAGAGTGATTTCATTATCTTAAAAACCCTTTGTACTCCTTCTACACATCTCTTCCTCCAAAACTCCTTGAAACCACTGATCTTTTTAGACTTCTGTAGCTTTTACTTTTTCCAAATGTCATATAGTTGGAATCAAACAGTATGTAACCTTTTCAGATTGGCTTATCTCTCCTAGTAATTTACATTTAGATCCCTTTCATGTGTTTTTATGGTGTGGTAGGTCATTTCGTTTTAGTGCTGAAAAGTGTTCCATTGTTTGAATGTACCAGTTAGTCCAATTACCCACTAAAGGGCACTTTGATTGTTTTCAAATTTTGGAAATTATGCAAAAGTAGCTTTACATTTTGAAAAATTATATTAAGCATCTCAGACTCTCACTGTACCGGTTGGCAAATCTTATTTTGTATTTATGTTCATGGTATTCTTTTCAAAAAACTTATATGTGGGGCTACAGTTGTAGCTAAAGGGTGGAACATGTGCTTGTCATGCCCAAGACTCGGTTTCAGTGTATATTATATATAATGTATATTTAAAAATAATATTTGTAAAATAATCACAGCATGAAGAGTGGCTATGATAATTGCAAGTTAGGGGAAATCGTGTACTCGAATGTACCTTTTTGCTTTTGTTTTTTCAGAAATGTGATGCTTACCAATTAATAATGGAAGTGAGAGACATGGGAGGCCAACCTTTCGGTTTGTTTACTACTGGAACAATTACTATTTCACTTGAAGATGAAAATGACAATTCACCATATTTCACACAAACTTCTGTGAGTACATCTCTCTCTCCGATTCATTCTGGATTTGCTTTTTCAAAAAAAATGTAGAATTTGTTAGCCCTGTGACATCATGTGCTTTGATTTAAATAGCTTCCACTCACAAATAATACAGAGAGGGAAATGATTTTGGTAAAAATACATGAGGTGCCAGTTATTTCTGTATGCCACAGAAATGGTAATGTTCTTGGTACCTAAGAGCTGCTTAGGCATTGAGGCGGCTCATGTGGTCCTTGCTCTCTGGATTATTCACCCGCAGGAGCAGATTCCTTGGACTTAAATTATTTTACAAGGTGAAGAAGAGGCCCTCTCACTGATGTCCTCCTGTCCACCAGTTCTTTTCTTTTCTTTTCTTTTCTTTTCTTTTCTTTTCTTTTCTTTTCTTTTCTTTTCTTTTCTTTTCCTTTCTTTCTTTCTTTCTTTCTTTCTTTCTTTCTTTCTTTCTTTCTTTCTTTCTTTCTTTCTTTCTTTCTTCCTTCCTTCCTTCCTTCCCTCCCTCCCTCCCTTCTTTCTTTCTTTCTTTCTTTTTTCTTTCTTTTTCTTTCTTTTCTTTCTTTTCTTTCTTTCTTTCTTTCTTTCTTTCTTTCTTACTTTCTCTCTTTTTTTTATCTTTTTGAGACAGGGTTTCACTATACAGTTCAGGCTGGCCTTGAAGACACTTTGTAGCCCAGGCTGACCTTGAACTTGCCATGATCCTCCTGCTTCAGCCTCCCAAGTGCTGGGATTGCAGGTGTCTGCCACCACGTCAGGCTTTCAGTTCTTAAAATGAGAAAGAATCTCGCTTTTTATACTCGCTGGAGTCTAAATACATGCCACTCCCTACATCCTGAAGCAGACTTTTTCTTAGGCTGTGACAAGGAATTGGTTCTTTTTTTCCTTGAACTTTTAATGCATAACTTTCCATTCTTTTCATTAATCTACAATGAAGTATAAGTCAAAAATGAAAAACCTGCAACTACCATGATAGTTGCAGTCATGTGATGTCTTTACATTAATTCCTACAATGTGCGAAAATGTATTTTATCTCAAATTTAATATGCGGAAATAGAAGCTATATCAATAACTTCTCCAAGATCTCACAGACCATTTACAAGGAATTACTAGGGTTCAAACCAAAATCCAAATGCTGTCATCCTTCTATGACTTCATTGTACAGACTTGAATTTATTACCTTTTTAAAAATAATTTATGCTTCTTTCAGTCATATTTCTTTTGTGAAGAAGTATATGACTTTCTTTCTCAAAAAAAGGAAAACCTTTCTCTTAAAATATTTACCACTGTATCAAAAGAATATTTTAAATATTAACATGAAAGTAAGTCATCAAGTAATAAACCAGTATATATTCTTAGTATGTAAAACTATTGAGTACTTAATACATTAATATGAAAGCATGTATTCAATGCTTACTTTGTCTAAAATGGAGAGTAAACTGTAAATATTGTAGAAGTTCTGAGAAGAGATAGATCTGAGGGCTAAAAGGGCCTGGAAAATCATGTCAGAGATGTTCAGAAGGTAAAATTTGTGTAGAATTTGGAAAAGATTTGAAAAAAGCAGCTTAAGAGGAAAGCATAAACTATACATTAAACTTAGAGATTTTTTTCTCTATATAAATTTTTTCTCAATATATGAGGACACATTTCCATATCACTTTTTCTTTAAATATAATTTTGAGTGCAAAACAGTATTGTTAAAGCTATAGATTTATAATGTAAAATGGTATTTTTTTTTCAGTATTCTACTGAAGTAGAAGAAAACAGAATAGATGTTGAGATTTTACGGATGAAGGTACAAGACCAAGATTTACCAAACACTCCTCACTCAAAGGCTGTGTACACAATCCTACAGGGAAATGAAAATGGTAACTTCAAAATCAGCACTGATCCACAAACCAATGAAGGAGTCTTGTGTGTTGTCAAGGTAAGGAGACAAAATAACAAAGCAATGCTTGTGTACTGATATTAAAAAAGTAACTTTCTATGCATACATGACCATAATATTGCAGTAATGCTGATATACATTGGTTGACATAAACCTATTTCTTTTATTAAAATTACTCTTGTTTATTTTCTTAAAGGGGACATAACTTTCCTCATGTCAGGCAAAAAGCTCATTGTTCTATATATAAGGAAAACAAAATCCAAGAAATATGAATAGGAAGTCAAATACTTGCTCAGAAGAGACCTTAGACAGTTACCGGTACCTCTCTGAGTTTTTCAATCCTTCGTCCTCCCTAAGCTCTAACTATCTTCCCTTGCTACTTTCTTAGAGACATCAGGTGTTCTTCATGAAGAAACTCTGTTTTCTGATAAGATTTTTATAGTGTTAACTATTATATTATAGTACATAGTCTTTTATTCTTTTTTTTTTTCCTGGTACCAGGGCTCAAACTCACAACCTCATGCCTGCCAGGCAGGCACTTAGGCCACTGAGCTAAATCCCTGGCCCTATTCTTTGAGACAGGGTCTCACTATGCAATTCAGGCTGGCCTTGAACTCACTTTGTAGCCCAGGCTGGTCTCTTGTCATTCTTCAGCCTCCCAAGTGCTGGGATTAAAGGCATATGCCATCATGCCCCGCTAGTCTTTTATTCTTTTTTCCTTCACTTACTTTTTTTTTTTTTTTTTACTTTCGAAATTTCTTTTGTTTTTTCTTTCACCCTCTAAAAGGTGTTGTTTTCAGAAGACTTTCTAATTATCTAGTGCAGGGTTGAGCACTTTGTATGGAAACTAAGTGGACTCAAAAACTAAAGCGCTGTGAAGAAGCGCTGCTGAGTAACACCGTGAATCTTTCGATTTCAATATTCAGAGCGACTGTTTCTATACAGCCAAACACTACCTGATTATTTTATGCATTACCTTGCTTTTTATTATTACAGTTATCTCATATGATAAGAAATGAAATAATTTGAATATTTAAAACACTCTTTCTGCTTTAATAAACTTGTAATAAGAACAGTGAAGCTAAGATCTTCAAAAGGAAAAGTGAGAAAAAGAATTTGATTGACTCCTAAAATCAGTAATTTTACATTTGATAGCTTTAACATTGCAGGAAACTAATTACCACCCTATATTAGCATCAACTTTTGGTAATGTTTTAAATGCAAAAATGATATTTCCCTTGTGTTAAAACTTGGCATCATAAGTCTTTTATATAGCGGTATCTATTGATTGATAAAAATATGTTTATTGAACAGCCTTTGAACTATGAAGTCAATCACCAAGTCATTTTGCAAATTGGCGTACTTAATGAGGCACAGTTCGCTAAAGCAGCAAACTCACCACTTCCTACAATGTGTACTACAACTGTCACTGTTAAAATTAAAGACAGTGACGAGGGCCCAGAATGCCAGCCACCAGTCAAAGTTGTTCAGAGTAAAGATGGCTTCCCAGCTGGCAAAGAAATCCTTGGCTATAAAGCACTGGACCCGGAAAACCGCAATGGTGAAGGCTTAAGGTGATGTACTTTTCAAAAGCTCCTTTATTTCAATAAGAGTATAAATTGATGTTTAAATTTAGGACAGTGCTATGTATATTTTAAAATGACAGTTTTTAAGATCACATTTTCTCTTCTACTCGATTACTTATCTTTGATTTCTACAAATTAGGTATAAAATGATAAAAGATGACGGTGGCTGGTTTAACATTGATGAAAACACTGGAAACTTGAAAACTGTCAAAGAACTGGATAGAGAATCTAAATTTGTGAAAAACAACCAGTACAATGTCTCAGTAGTAGCAATGGATGCAGGTGAGTGACATTTTCTAGAAATAAAATGTAAGCACAAAATATGTTCTTAAGAAAACTTGGGATGAAATCTGTTTATTTCCAAAATTTAAGGCAAATGGTATTTGCATTAATGTAATCACAATGCATAACGCAAAGCATTATGATTGCTTATTTTATTGGAGCCACCCAACTTGGGCAGCAGTGCAGCCACAGGGCAAAGCTACGGAGGGTAAGTGGTCAAAGTCTAAGTTTGCAGGATTGGATTACTTGATTTATGATGAGAAAACAGTGGCACATTCAAGGATCTCCAATTTTTTTCATGAGTACAGGTTTAGATCTTCATGGCTTGAATTTGGTGAAAGGGTTCAACCTACCTAACACACTGAGGCTCTAGGTAGTTTTGTTCGAAGTTGTTCTTAATGGAGAACAGATCATTTGTTCTATTTCTTGAACAGAGGAGCAAATGGTAGCTCTTCTTTGCCATGGTTTGCAATCACTATCGTTAATTCTAGAATTTATTTTGTAAAGAATGTTCTTCAAATATTGTAGTGATCATAAAACCCTTTTAAACATGTATTCCTATTAGTAAATCATTTTAATATGTTTATAAATGTTAGAAAGGGTTTGCTAGTGTGTCTATTTAACCTACATGTACCACTATGCTGATATACTTTATATTCAAAGACATACACAAAATAAATACAAAAATATAAATAGAAATTACACTATTTTATTCCATCATGTCAATTACATATGAACCCATTTGAGACAACTGAGCTTTTCTGACAGAGCTGAATCTATTGACTCTTTACCTAACCTAAGAAAGTTTTCATTGCTTTTATGTATATAAGCCAAATAGTCAAATCAAGCTAGTTGATATAGCAGTGCTACAGCCCATCTTTAAAGCATCTTTGTAAAGCACAGGAAATTGTAGGAATAAATATGTATCAGATTCCATGGAAATTAATGAAAGTTGAAAGTAAGTAGTGAAACTTCAAGTTGAATAATTTTGTCTCTTGATATTTTGACAATACCCATACAATGCTCTCTCAAATATTTTAATCCTATTTTTTTCTGTAGTTTTAAAACAATAGCCTCTAGAATGCATTACTTTGTGAACCTTCCACCTAGAGTATCTTAGTCTTTTCCTGTTTGAAATTAGATTCTTTAAAGTGCTTAAATGTGTGGCAGTAACAACTTGTGTGACTGTTTGTACTAATCTTTGGTCAGTTCTTAAGGGCTTTTAATCACTTGCACTGGGAGAAATGTGCTAGACTGGAGATGTGTTTTCACTCTGAAAGGGTACTTCTATGTTCTCGTGTGTATTCTGCTCTCCTAACTAGAGTTTGAGGTCAATTTTGTACAAGTACCCTTTGTTTTTGATTAAGCCATATCTTTACTAAACATCTAATAGAGAATTTGGCATATGTTTGTTTAATTCAGATACTGAGATCTGTCACTCTTTTATTCTTTGAGGGTCCTAGGTCTAGTTTGTGAAGTTCCCTAATTTTGGGAGCATCATTGGTAGTATGTGGAACAAATGATTTCAGTGTAGAAAGTAGAGCTTAAACATTGCAAAATATACTCTTATTCTGGACTTCTATAGAAGGAATTTTCTTAAAATAATGAATATTGTTGGGCTGTCATGTGGAAGTGTGTACACACATTTTGTGTGTAGAGTCAAAAACACAAATATGCCATTGGAAATTAATAGGAGCCATATTGTAGGTCAAGAAGAAAGAATCTAAAATCTTCACACATGCAGGAGGCTGATTCATGTAGTGAGCTTCTGGTTTCTGAAAACACTTAAATAGCAATGGAGTATAATGCTTTTCAGGATTATACTTTTTTGAAGTATCATGCAATTGAGTTTATTTAGCTTATAATGTACTTACCAGCTCTGTGACTATGACAGTCCCTATTCACGAATACTTGTCATTTGCTTATATACTTAATTTTAAAATAAAATGTGAAGTAGACAAATATATCTAGTTGCCTTTTCAACCATTATCATTAATTACTTATGTTTGACTCAGTTTCCTATGAGGCAAAGTGAAATGTTACCATGAGCTTTGTAGCTTTGGAAATCTAAGGCTTTATTTTCAGGTGTGATTTTGGCTAGTATCTATTTTAATAATTTCAAGCGTCTTTCATTCTGTTTTAATCAGCTACCTTAAAACAGAACCTGTATTAGCAAATAATGTTATGTGATACATGTTAGTTGCATATAACTGTAACATTGTTTTCCTACAGCTGACGTATAGTAGAAGACATTAAAGTGTGATTTCATTCTACTTTTTCTGTCAAGAGAAAGATCATCTACTTAAACTTAAAAACAAAATTGTAGAACACATGTCAACTCACATGTAGTGTCTGTGATAGCACTTTTTATTTTAAGAAAGGCTTCTTATGAGATGTGATGGTACGGGCCTGCTGGTGAGCCCAGGAGGTAAAGTCAGAGGATCACAAGTTTGAGCCCAACTCAGACAACTTAGTGAGACCTTATCGAGAACAAAAGAAAACATCAAACAAAGCAGAAGAAAAAACCAAAATGAAAGGCTTCCTTTTTCTATCATTCATTTCTTTGTTAGTTTTCTAATTTTGAAGTTTTTGCTTATATTCAGATTTACTTATAATTTTCTGGCAGTCTCAAAATGCTGCCGGTTTTTGTCATTGTAGGCTTCTTTTAATAGATATAAGTCTCTTCAGTTTAGAGAGACACTTCGAAACTTGTTTCAGATAGAATAAACATATCCAGTAATTATATATAAGTAAGTAGTTTAAAAATGACTGTGAATGAATTAATTTTGTCATTATTTAACAGAAAAAAATGATCTGAACTACATTACACAATATGATTTAAGGGTTCTTTTAAACTAACAAGAAAAAAGTGCTATATTTGCATAAGATTTTTAGTGTTTATGATAAATTCAGCATACATTTTGCAATATTTTGGGCTGGCATAAATGTAAGACAATGAGAAATTGGATCAGTTACCATACTTTCATTTAATTCAAATTTGAAATAGTATCATTCATGAAAGTTTATTTTCCTATTACAAATGATAGAATTTGAAGATGTTTCCAAACTTCGTTATTTCTATAACACTCACTATAGGCTGTACTTTAAAATATTTTTTGAGATTTATATGTGAAACATTAGGCTAATAATAGTGGCAGTCAACAGATGAGTAAGAGACAGTTCCTGTTAACAAGAACACATTGCTAGTTTTTTGTTTGTTTGTTTGTTTCGTACAGGGAATTGAACTCATGACCTTGTGCTTATCAGGCAAGCACTGTGCCGCTGAGCTATACCGCAGTAACAGCAAGGACATATTAATTGAGATAGGGTCAGGGTACAAACTAATTTTTATGCCTTATTCAATTACATCTTTTCACAGCATAAAAAGAATAACTGCATTATGTTCAGTGGAGTAGCATTGGTTTACAATTGGTCAAGAAACACCAGGTTCTTCAGGTGAATACAGTGGTATGTTGGTTCATGAACGCTTTTGTTTGCAATTTGGTTCACAAACAGAAGCATTTGGCAAATTTTTTCTTGTTGTTGTTTGTGAACTCTACACTGGGTGATGAACATGGCTGTGGTCATCTTCCCCACATGAACACAAACACGGTTGTGTTTTCCAGAATCATGGAATAAATAAAGTTCATGAGCCAAGGTGCCACTGTATGTCTTACCACTTTACATGTCCAGTATGTCAGCTAAAGTATGAGAAAACTATTCTGAGAAGACCAAGCAGAGTATGACTCCCATTGTCT
Source organism: Dasyprocta punctata (assembly GCA_004363535.1). Classification (NCBI taxonomy): domain Eukaryota; kingdom Metazoa; phylum Chordata; class Mammalia; order Rodentia; family Dasyproctidae; genus Dasyprocta; species Dasyprocta punctata. The sequence goes on from RJWM01021036.1 coordinate 11,643, forward strand.
GCAATAGTCACAAGCTTTGTGAGGATAATAGGATTGGCGTGGGGGAGCAGAGAACATGCTTAGCATGTGCAAAGCTCTGGGGATAAAGTGAAATTAAAATAAAATAAGTTTTACCAAGCAAAGTATTCTTGGAAGTGGCAACAGAATGTGTCAAAGTGGATAGGAAGGAAAGTGTCTAGATGGTTTGATGAGAAGTTTTGAGCAAAAGACATATGAGGAGAAAGAGAAGAAGCTGAGAAGATAACCAGTAACTAAATATAAAGTACTTTTATTCTAGGGATGAATATATGCCTTTGTAAAGTATGTAATCAATTTTAGACAAGTTATTTCTTATTTACATTCCTGATAACTTCACACCTTTCAGTGGTTTCTAAAAAAATTTTCTTTTTATCTTTTTGGTGCTTTTTAAAATGTATTCATTTATTTATTTTTATACCAGGGATCAAACTCATGACCTCTGAGACAGGGTCTTGCTATGTAGTTCAGGCTGGTCTTGAACTTGTGAGAATCTCCTGCTTCAGTCTCCCGAGTACTGGGATTCTAGGCACGCACCATCACACCTAGCTACCTTTCAGTGTTAAAAAGCACTGGAAAGACATCTGACCCACCCATCTGCCTTCCAGGGAGAGGGGCACGTCATGGTTTTATAGTAACTATGTCTGAGATCTAGGAAGCTATTCGAAAGTAGGTGTCAGCCGTGTGTTATATAAATTATTGAAAATAAACCCATACCTCAGTGGAGAAATCACCTATTTTTGATTTATCTTAGCTGGCCGATCCTGCACAGGAACATTAGTAGTTTTCTTGGAAGATTTCAATGATCACCCACCACAAATTGATAAAGATGTGACCATTTGCCAGCACAATCAAGATTATGCGGTTCTAGAACCGAAAGATCCAGATGGGCCTGAAAATGGTCCACCTTTCCAATTCCTTCTGGATAATTCTGCCAGCAAACTTTGGACTGTGGAATCAAAGGATGGTAAGAAATTATGCTAAATCTTTTAATCAAATGAAGGGTTCAAAATGTCTGATTGTCTTCAATCTTACTTAGTTTATCATGAAATGCATATTCATTTTGGCAAATTATTTTATTGACCCTAAGAACCAAATACCATATATAATACATAAAATTCTATACATGCAAGTTATATATACATTATATATTACACTTAGATTCTTGTTAAAATATCTTTTACAAAAAACATAAATCCATTTTGTATAACATGCTAAGTATAGATTAGCCTAAGGTGAACATAAAATATTGTTTTAATTTCACATTAATCCCTCTCAATAATGCCAAGTGGAAATACTATTGCTACAGAAATGTCATAGCACTTCTTTCTGCCTTTTTTTTCTCTAGGTAAACGTGCCATTCTTCGTGGGCGACAGCATCTCGAAAATAACTATTATTCTGTACCGATCCAAATACAAGACAGACATGGTATTTCTGCAAAGCATGTCTTATCAGTGAGAGTCTGTGACTGCATGACTCCATCTGAATGTAGAATGAGTGTGAAAGATGACAGGGATGTTAAAGTGCCGAGCTCCAATGTGATTCTTGGAAAGTGGGCCATTCTTGCCATGATTCTGGGTTCTGCATTGTTACTATGTAAGTGCCATTATCCGAATGTCTTAAGTAAAATTTTACCTAATTTTCATGTGTTAGTCAGCTTTCTGTTATTATAAAAAAAGCAACCGTGGTAACAGTTTGTAAAGGGAAAATTTTATTTTGGTTTGTAGTTTTAGTCCAGGGTTGACTGGCTCTGTTGATTTGAGTCTATGGGTGGAAGCACCTGGTATTGCAAAGCTACTAACTTCAGGAACCTGGGAAACAAAAGATCAGAAGGGGAAGGGAATTCAATGTCCTCATCAAGAGTACACCTTGAAGACTGAACTTCTTCTCACAGGCTCCACCTCTTAAGGGTGCCATGGCCTCCTGATAGAGCTTGAGGTGTGGTCCAAGTCTTCAACACCTGGGCATATCATTTGGAAAGACATTTACTAAACAATGCCAATTTAGGTCAAAATATATGGCAGTTATTCGTATTAGTGACATGGATAGCCTTAGGCACAAGTGTCTTCTGAAAAGCACTGAATCCACTTGATAAACGGGAGTTCTGAGTCATAAAAAAAGTATCAACAATAGCAGATTCAAATGTTTAAATTAAGTTTCAGGGGTAGTAGCCTTAGTTCTTTAATAATTACCTGTGAAACATTGGGTAAATCATTTCTTGTTCCTTGAGAATATTTTTCCATAACTAAAATGAAGAAGTTGGATAAAATTATTAAGAGTTCTTCCTATATTAAATATTACAGTCTTTCAAGTAGCCAAGCTTACTTAGGGAACACATAAGTACAAAAAGAATTAGTGAAAACAGCATAGTTCCAAAGACCACTTGTATTCCACATTGTTAATGAAGTAGTTCAGTTAACATAAGAAAATGCCAATGAGTGAAAATGGTCATAAGATGAAGCACTGCCGAAAAGTAACGCATGCAAAGGAAAAGATTTTTCACTCTTAAAACTGTTTTTGGGAGATGCAAAAATAATAAAGACATTCCTCCCGCTTAGATATCTCTCATGTACAAGGAACCATCGCATTTACAACTTATCTGTTAGTCTTTGCTATGCTTTAATTCATTTTGGCTATAAGTTCAAATGGAACTGAATGTTCCCGTTAGCAGTGTATTAATTAATGAATGCTTTCAAAAACAGATGCGATTTTAATTCCCTTTCTTGTTATACTTATGCCTAAAGTTCTTTGCTTTGTGTTCTAAGCCTTTTAAATGTGTTATATATTATTTTAAATATCAACAATACTATGTTAGATTTCAGTCAAATGAAGTTACTATTTCAATGTAGAGGAAGTAAGAGATGCATATAAATTAATTTTGAGCCTGGAAAAGAAGCTATTACTAATCTAAGGCAGAGATGATTAAATAACTAATGCATCTTTTTACATACTCTGTTTTAAGTTTTATGACCAGATGTGACCTCAGTTTATTAAACTAATTTAAAAATTTGTACAGGGAAACTTTTAAAAATCTTATCAAATTATTCAATGTATAGCAAAAGGAGAAAGAATTTTATTTTGATTTTTAATTTTTTAGGTATGTTGTTTACATGTTTCTGTGTTGCTACCAAGACAAAAGTAAAGAAATGTTTTCCAGAGGATGTAGCCCAGCAAAACTTAATTGTATCAAATACTGAAGGACCTGGAGAAGAAGTAACGGTAACTCACATTTCAATTCCCTTTAACTTTTATGGTGACCAAGTGACAATAGTTGGATTAATACATAATAATGACAATAATCACCTGAGCGCAATGTTTATTGAGCACATACCTTGCCAAGCAGAGTTCCAAGTGCCCCACACATTTTAATTCATTGAAACTTCACAATCTCATTGCAGTTGCTTCAAAAAACTGCCATAACAAGCAGTGACTTAAACAATGGAAACCTATTATCTCACTGTTTTGAAAGGTAGAAATTAGACATAAAGGTGCTGGCTAGGGCTGTGTCTCATTTGAAGGCCTTGGGGGAGAACCTGGACCAACCCTTTCTTCTAGCTTCTTGTAAGACCTGAGCTTATAGCAACATAAATCGAATTTTCATGTAGCATTCTCCCTGTGCATTCAGATCACTTGTTTTCATAAGGAAGAATACTGGTCAGACTAGATCAGGCACCTTGTGTAGTATGACTTCATCTTCACTTAAGCAACTGTATCTGCAAGGACCCTATTTCCAAATAAGGTCACATTCTGAGGTACTGGTGGTTGGGACTTCAACACATAAACTTTTAAGGGACACAGTTCAACTCGTAATCTACAGTATGTCTACTGTATTATTCTGATTTTACATTGGAGAGCAGGTAAATGATTTGTCTTTGGTAGGGAAGAAAGTAAATTGCCAGTTTCTTTTTGATTCACTCATTTTACCTTTAACTTTATTTTTAGGAAGCAAACATTAGACTCCCTATGCAGACATCCAACATTTGTGACACAAGCATATCCGCTGGTACTCTTGGTGGCCAGGGAATTAAAAGACAGCAAAGTTTTGAGATGGCCAAAGGAGGCTACACTTTGGATTCTAGCAAAGGAGGTGGCCATCACACCTTGGAGTCCACAAAGGGAGTGACGGACACCGGCAGATACACCTACACCGACTGGCAGAGCTTCACCCAGCCTCGGCTCGGCGAGGTAAGTGCCAGTGTCTTCAAGTGCACGTCACATGGAAGTGAAGCATTATCAGTCAGGTTTTCCCCAAATTCTACTACTCATCCACCTGGAACCCATTACCACTTCAATTCTGAATTTGTATAGATGTGGATGTCAACTCCAAAGTCACAGAGTAAAATGACCTTCTTAACTTCGACTTTGAAAATGTGGTTCACCATACTTTGTCTAGGAATAGCATATGTGGATGTGTCTAGGAAGATTGAAAAACTGATAGTTTCTTTCCTAACAATTACCAAAGAAACCATCTCCAGTGAAACATGTGTTGCAACGAACAGATCATTAGTCATCCTATTTGTCAGTGTGCCTGAGTTTTTCAGGTAGTTACGAAGATCTAGTTACTCAGACTAGCAGATAGATTATTAAGCTTTTAGTTGGGGCTTTATTTGTTAATTTTGTTTTTGCTGTTTTCTTGTTTTTGATTTCTTTTTGGCTCAGATTAGCCAGTATAGGTTGATAGCCAATGTAACATATTTCACTATTATAGCGATATACTAATACACAAACATAAGGATTATAGCCTGTATTGGCTATGATTCTGCATATATGTGAAGAATCGACAGAGGTAAATTGCAACTATCCACATGTTATGTTCAAACGGGAACTTGTAAATGAATAATGTGATGTATATGTTGCCTTACTTTTCATAAATGTGTTCATGAGGGGCATTGGTTTATTTGCTATATTTTAAGAATGAATATAATACAGACCAATCATGTGCATTTTTTATATGTAGGAATCCATTAGAGGACACACTCTGATTAAAAATTAAACAGTAAAAGGTAAATCCAAGACATCATTTTTATGCTCATCTGTTTAGGTGTTTTTTAAAAAAAATAATAAAATGTGCTCTTTCTCGATACAGAAGGTGTACCTGTGTGGACAAGACGAGGAGCATAAGCATTCGGAAGACTACGTTCGCTCATACAACTACGAAGGCAAAGGGTCTGTGGCCGGCTCAGTGGGCTGCTGCAGCGATCGACAGGAGGAAGAAGAGCTGGAGTTTCTAGACCACCTGGAACCCAAATTTAGGACGTTAGCAAAGACATGCATAAAGAAATAAATGTGCCTTTTAGTACGGTAACATCTACAAATGCAGGTGTAGGAGTCTACTGAATAGAAAAGGATAGCAGCACCTGCTAACGATACTGCGTAGTGGAGGGAACTGTGTTATTATTGTTAACTACGAGACTCCCCCAAGCTCTCCATGTCTGTCGGAGCTCCCGTATTCTCTCGAAGCCAACGTTGCACTGTCATTGTTTTTGCCATGCTTGTATATATTGCACTGCCCTTTTAGGACTGCACAGTGTACGCTCTCGCAACTTCTATGGATTTGAAAACTCCTGCTGCCTTGTACGCTATGAACACTATGTGGGAGGGTTGGGTATTGCGAAGGCTATTCCGAATGAATTTTCACTTTAGATGTACAAATTAAAATTTTTCTTCAAAATCGTGGGGAAAATTATGATTTGGGGCTTATTTTCTTTAGTGCCAGAGAAGGATGGTATTCTTAGGTGTAGTCTTCTGTTTGGTGAATGAGTTCATTTCTTACTACACCTTCCAGTCCTCAGAGGAGGTCCTCCCTGGAGCTTCTCCTTCCAGGATCCTTCAGAGCTTAGTGCTCGGCTTGTTGCCCAGGTGATTGTGTTATCTGGTGCCTACAGCTTCAGGAACTGTAGGAAAACCTAGACTATCAGCTTGGACTGTGGAAACTTGCCAAGGATTATGTGAACGAATTGCAACCCTGATGCCCATGAGTTGACATAGGCTCAAAAATATGTTTCACTGGGCATAGAGGCACACACCTGTAATCCTGGCACTCAAGAGGCTGAGTCAGGAGGATTGCCATGAGTTCAAGGCCATCCTGGTCGACATGAGAAGACCCTGTTTCAATCCCTGCCCTCAAACGTTTCATGTGTCTAACATGATTTACTAGTAAGTCTTTTAAAACGTAAATACGTTGGCAAACCCTTTTAGCCTCTAGTTTGACACAGACCTGCCATCTCAGTGGCTTTCTTCCTGTACATTTAAGCATTTATACAACCAGTCCTGAGGGTATCAGGCTGCAACTCTGACACACAGGGCTTGGAACTTTGATGATGAAAATTTAGTTCACTTCTATATTAGAATTTAATACACATTCTACATTGGTAATTACTGTTTTAAGATGGAAAATCAGAAATAGTGTCTAGCACCCATATGAATATATCAAAAAATTAAAACCTACTACAGCAACAGTGACCAAGCATTTACTGAATGTTGGATAAATATGCAAACAGAAGAGTAAGTAAATTATTTTGAAGTCCTACAATTTTAATGGGATATAATATTTTGTTAATCTAGAAAGAAACTATCTCTTGTTGGTCATGTGTGGCAAACTCTGTAAAACTATGCAAGACAACAATATATATCATGTGGAAATTTCTCACATAAACAAAATTGTTTTGTTTAAGCTGTTAACTAGCTGCCTCTAAAAAACCAAGTGGTTTTTTTTTCTTGTAAATTTTTTGGCTAGTCTTATTCTCAGTTACAGTTTCTAAGGAAAGCTGAGTCTTGATATGAAATTGGATATTGGAGCAAAAGAAAAATGTAGCTTTAATAAGCTAGATTTGGACTTATGAATATCTACCATGTATGAGTTTTACAGTCATTGTAAGGTATTAGGGGAATTTATATTGTTTGACATATACAGTACTTTGACAGTGATAGGAGTTTTGAAATTTACAATATAATATTACAAATTTGGAAATACATCATAGTATGATAAATTATATTTTGAATGTGGGTATAGATGTTCTATGAGTAATTAAAATTATTAGATGAACATTAACTTATATGTGTTCATTTTCCTATTTCTCTATGACTTGCTTAAACATGGAACAAAAATTCAAGTATAAAGTCTGTGAAATATCCTTAGGTGGATTTCTCAGTCAGCAACAGATGATGCTCTGAAGGATTATTAGAATGTTGGAAATGAATTCATATAAACAGTTTGACTATTTAATATAGTTGAAAGTATCGTTAAAATTTATCTCACAAAGAAGCTACAACTGTTGATTAATGTCTTTAGGCAATTCAAAGTCATTTTCTGTTTAGACTCACAAATATATGATAATTGTATGACTGATGAAATTTGTGAAACTCCATCAGACTGTTTACAAATTTAGTTTGTTAATAAAATACTATATTTCATATAAATTGATTGTGAGTTATTTGATTTTAGATTGATAGTTATGGATTGATTTTTTATACTGAAATCTATAGTTAGAGAAATAGGCAGTCCAGTTTTTCTTATCTTGATTCAGATTTCAAATATTTCATGTGAAAAAATTCCTTGGAGACACCAAGATAGATGAAAATCTCTGTAATGTTTATAAATGAGCTTCACGAAGCACTTCCAAGCCTCACTGAACTTTGAACTACTCCTGCACATCTTTCCTTGTAGAAAATGTCATTATTTGGAAAATGCTTAAAATAGCTGTTTTAGAGTTGCAGATTTTTGTTAGCCCGTTCTATAATGTGTTAGTTATAACAATCCCATACTAGCTGAAAATCCTAAATGAAATGTGATGGAACCTGTGGTGCATATTCCTGCCTTTCTCCAGTGTCCTCTATCTGCTTGTCTAGTGAGCTGGAGGGACATTGTGGCTACACAGTTGTTTCTGTCTTCCTACTTGAGTTGGGAAAGAACAATGAAACATAGCAAGAGTCCAAGAATGAACAGACCCTAGAGTATTTTGTAAAGCTCAGGAAAATTAAATGAGAATATTTTTTAAAGCCTTGAAATACAAGTTTACATAAAAGATTAAAAAATTTGTATTTTACCTGAATCCTTACTACCAATACCATAGCTATTTGCAACGGATATACATAGACCTATGGAGTGTTTAAGTATTATGAAAACAAATACGTGAAGTACATTCATAATATGCATTTTTAGGCAGATAAATTGTTTTATATTCTCCACTTCTTAAGGATTTGACCGATGGGAATAAAATATCCTTTGATAAGTCAATCTACAGAGTTAAAATTATTTATTCCCTAATTTCAGAGAAAAAAACAACTAAAAGTAAGTATGACCTTCCTCTGACCTGCATTTCTCTCTGAGAATACATACGATTTCAACATTTGTTTCATTTAATTGTCAGTGTACAACAGCGAATACCTATTAACTGTGCAAGTTTTTATGTATGTGTGGGGATCGAACCTGAAGCCTTTGCACTGAGCTATACCCCAATCATTTTGTTTTGCACTTTAAGGCAGAGTTTCACTAAATTACTAAATTGTCTAGGCGAGATGCCAAGGTGCAATTCTCCTGCCTCCGTTTTCCAAATACTGGAATCACAGGCACGCACTACCATACCCAGCCGTATTTCTCCTCTTTAGATCCATACTAAAAACATGTGTTTCTGCTGTTCGTAGGACTGAACTAGAGGCCTACGGTCTGTTACTGAGCTGCACCCTCAGCACCTATCCCTGACCCTAAATTACTGACTCTGGAGATGCCATTGCTGTTCCAACAGCACCAGCTGGGAACTTGTCAGAAAGGCAGATTCACGGGTCCCAGCTCAGGCCCGCGGCATAGGAAGCTCTGAGAGCCAGGCCTCTGGGCAGAGATGCTTCAGCCACCCCGGGCTGTTCCCGCCGTCCCTCACACCTGGAAAGGCCTGACCTTGCACCCCTCGCCTCTGCACCGGCTCTGCGACTCCCGCTAGCTCCTCTGAAGCCAAATCCACATTTTACCAGATTTTCCCAGGAGCTGAGCACGCACACGAAACTTTGATAAGCACGACACAAAGGATCGGGCGAGAGGAGAGGCAGCACACTCTGGCAAGTGGGCAGTCAGCTGGGATGAACTCACGGGCAGCCTCGGCAGCGGGTGGTGGCCTGCGAATGAGGCCCGGCTCAGCCGGTGACCCAAATTCAAGAGCAGCTCCGGCCCCTCTGCAGCGGGCAGCAGCGCCTTCCGCCCTCCGATTCCTTCGTGCCCGGTAACCGGCTTTCAGGGCTGCATGCCGCGTGCTGGAAGGTGATCAGTGAATCGAGCCCAATTTAGCACGGTCCTGCGGGGCGGCTTGCTCGCCTGTGGCAGGAGTGGTGCAGGGTCCCACGCGTGGGACAGTCACACGTGTGCCCCGCTGCTCCGAGCCGCCCCGCAGCCAGACCTAGGAATCACGGCTCTGGCGGGAATGACAAGGACTCGCGATGCCATTCCCGCTGCACTTGGTGAATTTAATTCATGAACTGATAATGAAGAAAACTCACAGTTTGTCAAATTCACATTAGTTTCGGCCAGGTCTACTTAACGAATTTATGAGATGTTTCAAAACCAACTGAATATCCCCCATGGTTACAGCAAATGTCCTGAGATCGTTTCGGCAAACAGGGGCCTCGATGTAAGCTTTCCTTATGGAGCCAGTTTGTCACCGTGCATATTTACAAAGTTTTATTTTTGTGGGTGGCGCTGACTTTAAATATCGTAAGTGGGACTAGAGAGTTGTCTGAGCCAGACTTTTGTATTAGGTAAGCAGATTATATCATAATTGTTTCTTTTTATTTCAGACTGAAAAATTATACAGGAAAAAAAACAAGTTTTCAGTCATTTAAAATTTTAATCAGCATTAATATTAATGATTAAATATATGATATCATATATTTGATTAAATGTAAGTAACAATTATTAAGTATATGTGGCATTCATTGCTTATCAGTACTGAATATTAATTTAATACTAATATTTAATATTAAATATATCCCAAGTTGCACATTAAAAGAACACTTGCTACCAACAGACGCATGTCCCTTTGTGTTTAAGGGGCACTGTGACAGAATGTTTGCCACCCACCGTCTCTTACCCGCATTCAGTCCTAGAGATGGCACTCCACTTCCATTAAGAGCGCCGATGTGTCTAACAGACCGTTATTTCCCATGTCCTAAATCTTAGCAAGGAGAAGTAAGTGCATGAGACTTCTAGGTAGGTGCCTACAGGTGAACCGGTTCAGCTAGATTTGTTTTTGTGTGTGTCTACCAATTACATTTTGTAATATCTAAAACCCAGATGCAATGCCTAGCACTCAGGCAGCCGTTTTGTGACCTTCAGCTTGAACATCATCATATGCTAAGAAGGGTAGAGCAGAAAGATGGACAGAAACTGGATCCCTGATAAATTTGGGGGGCCTCTAACCTGCTCTGGACTGCCTGCCTTTAATTACAATTGCTCATGTAAGTGAATCAGCCTTTGCGTTTTTAAACCATGAACCTTTATGTTTCTTCTCATATACACCTGTATCTAGTCTGACACATGGCGAGAACAAAGATTGGTGGAAATAATTATTTTACCCAAGTCATGTTTCAGTGACATTAATCTACCAGGAAATCTCATTTTTTTTCTCTTTTGGTTAAGTTCAAAATTTATGCCTTGAAGATATTTCAGTGTTCTTCTGAACAGCCTCAAAGCAAAAGGGAGTCTTGTTTTCGCAGAAATAAAAAAGAAAAATAGCATAATGATAGGTGGCTTAAAAAACTGTCTTCTGTCCTCTCCAAAGTCAGAAGCTTCCTTTACTAGGAAGCCACAGATCTAGGAGTGAGATGTGTGTTCCAGCAACCTGGTGCAGGATACCGAATTTATCAATCATTGAACCTCATTTATTTTAATTCTTTAGCTCTAAAAGGATTTGTTCATTGATTTTTTGTTTGTTTGTTTGTTTTTTTGAGACAGTGTCCTCACAATGTGGTCCACACTGACCTCAAACTCATGGTCTCCAGAAGGCTGGGATTACAGGCGCGCACTGCCAACCCTGGCTGTTTGTTGATTTTGTTAATGGAGAGTATACAGTCTTTCATTGTGACAATAATGTTACATTATATTCATTATTGTAGTCTGCCTTGTACTTGACAAGGTTTTTGTTTTTGTTTTTATTTTTGTGGTCCTGGGGATTGAACTCAGAGCCTTTGCACTGAACTTCATCCCCATACGTTTTTACTTAGTTTTTATTTTGAGACAGAGTCTTGGTAAATTGATAGATTGCCTGGGGCGGGGCTTGAGTTTGACCTCCTGCTGCCGCAGCCAGAGAGCCCAGGTCCCAGGCCAGCAGCCCCACGCCTGGCTGGTTTGTATGTTTTGGAATGCGAGGCCCTTCCCTATGCTGAGCACAATTCGACCACTGAACCATGACTTATGCCCAGGGGTTTTGGCTTTTGATTGTCAATATCCAGGCCATTCATATTGAACTGTAGTATTAAATCAATTTTAAATCTATTTTAAAATCAATCACTTTGTTTGCACCACTGTAATCCATTCCCAAGAATCCCGTGATACAATCCATGTGCTTGCTTGTTTCTAAGAGATCTAATTCTTTGTTGCCTTCTAATAGCTTGAGGCACATCCTCAGTTTTTAGTTATTTAACAGGAAATTAAAATTTTTTTCCTGTTAATTTCTATCACTATCCAAAATGGTAATTTCCATGCTTACCAAAATAGACTTCAGAAAGAGCAAGGGTTAGTGACACAGAAATTGTGGCAGTTTCAGCCAGTGACAAAGAGGATGATTTTATGGTTTTGCTCTATGACAAATGATGATTACACATTCTAATTCACCAAGTTGGAATTCTGCTGCTCTTCTTATGAGCTTCTTCTTTTCTATTTTGATGATCGCAATGAATTGGTCATGTCTTGAATTAAGTTCTGGTAACAGAAACAACAGTGACAAACAAGGTAAAAGTTCATTTTTCTCTCATGTAAAACAAGTTGAATCTTGAGCTCCTCTAGAGGCTTCTTAATGTTGTCAGTGCCCTTGGAGTCTTCTCCATTTCTGCCCAACTATCTTTTGTACAAACTGCTTCATAGTTACAATGTGACTACTGGAACACTAGCCATCACATCTGCATCTAAAGCAGAAACAGAGAGGAAGGGGAATCCTTCCTCTTTAGCTTTTTCTGGAGGTCCAACTGACTTTTACCTGCTGCATAACTTTGGGAGAACTTAGTAATTTGGTTATTCCTGTCTGCAGAGGAGAGTGAAAAAATATGGTTTTTCCAACTTAGTACCATCGGTTGAATAAAAAAATTAGGGTACTGGAACTAAGAGAGATTTAACAGTCATGTCAGATAATCTGGGGGGAGGGGAATATAATTTTTCTTAACAATGGTACACTGCCCCGGATTCAATACGACTTACAACAAAACATAAACCTGTATTCTTAAGAGTGGAGAAACATGCTTTTTAATTTGTCATATTTGTTGAACACAACAGAGAAGAAATTTACCTACAAATACTTTTCCCTTACACAGTGATCATTCAAGATAGAAAGACTGCCAGTCACCACTTTATCCTGATCTTTGTATCATGGTTTTTGGGAGGAGATTTAAGAGGGGGAAAAAAAGGGACACATTACTGTACTATTGCTTTTTTCAAAAATAGAATAATAAAAAAGGCCTGCTCTTTTCAACCCACCTGACATTTATCGTGATTACTTTCCTTGTCCCTGAGGGCATTCCTGTCAGTGACTATTTGTCTTATGTGAATTTTCCATGTAAAATGGATTATGTTGACATTTATCTTGTAATTTGCTTCTTCATTATGTCTCTTGTTTATTGCTTTTGCTCCTTTCCTAAAGTATAGTCCCATGAGAGCAAGGATCTTTGTGTCTAGAGCCATTCCTGTCACACAGAAGGAACTCAGTAAGTGTATGGTAAAGAAACTATTGAGTACCTCCCATATACCAACACTACAGAAAGATTTCACAAATGTTATCTCTCTTAAAATATTCATAACAAACTTCCAAGTGTAAATTTTATTACTCCTGGTAACTACTAAGGAAAACAGAGGCTAAGAGATGTTGACTGACTTAAGATCAGACTGCTAGGTTTTCACAGACTCAGGTTCTAAATGCAAATCTAATCAATGACTGTCACCTGAAAACTTTTTTTTTTTTTTTTTTTTTTTAGGTACCTGGGATCAAACTCACAACCTCGCACCTGCCAGGCAGGTGCTTAGGCCACTGAGCTAAACCCCCAGCCCTATTTTTTGAGACAGGGTCTCACTATGCAGTTCAGGCTGGCCTTGAACTCGCTTTATAGCCCAGGCTGGTCTCCAACTCACAACAATCCTCCTGCCTCAGCCTCCTGAGTGCTAAAATTAAAGGTGTGTGTCACCACGCCCAACTTGAACACTTCTTTTGAGCAGTCTTCTCACTCCCATAATACAATGAGAGAATATGTTTATAGCTTCTAAGTCACAAAAGGAAAATGTGTTTTCTAGGAATTTGTGTTGAATATTTTACATATTTATGTCCTTCTATTATATGAGTTTTGATCTTGAATTGATAAACGACTAGGGGAAGAAGGAAAGCAAAATACCTGCCTTCTAATTAGTCTTCTCAAAACTCTCCTAAGGAATATAAACTGGCACTGCCATTCCAGAAAATAGTGTTATGTTCCTCAAAACATTAAAATAGTATTACCATGCAATGCAGAAACCCCAAAGGAAATGAAATGAGCACGATGTAGAGAAATCTACAATCTCTTATTCATGCTGGCATTATTTGATATAGCCAAGACCTGGAAAAAATTAGATAACTATAGATTGGGTGAGTATTACTGCCTGTGTGCGCACCTGCGTGTGCATGATTTGCAAGTAATAGAGTACTATTCAGCCATTAAAAAGGAAGACATATTGCTATTTGCAGCAACATGTACAGACCTGGAAGACTTCATGAACCTAAAGACTGATGATATGTGAAGGAGAGGCAGAGTGTATCTGTAATTACTCAGTTTCTCCCTTAAGCAAGTAGGAGCATGAGTCCATTAACTGTCATGAGAAGAAAAGCAAAACAGTTTTGTTTTGGAAAGGTAATAGCTTCAGGTTGGAGTGTTTTTTTTTTGTTTTTTTTTGTTTTTTTTTTTGTGGCACCGGGGATTGAACTCACAGCCTTGCGCCTGCCAGGGCAGGCGCTTAAGCCACTGAGCCAAACTCCCGGCCCTGGTTTTTTTTTTTGAGGCAGGGTTGCACTATGAGGTTGGAGTGTTTTTGACCTTGAGGTATTTGTGGAAGTTTTAGACAAGTATTTGCTGACTCTAATTTGAAAACAAAGGACATCCTAAACATAGCTCCTTTTGTTATTACCTAATATTCACATAGTTCATCCCCTAATACTGGAATTTAGGAGATGGAACATTTTGGATTTAGCTATTTAAGTGACAAGTGGCACTAATACTAATTTCTGCATGAACATTCTGAGCATTTTTCCTCTCCTTTGTGCAGTAAGGGCAGCTAGCCATTCCCCTTAAACCCTTCTCTTCCAGCCTGCCTAGCTCCCAGGGTCCCCTTCTCTGATTTGCGGTTCAAGGTTTTGTTTATTAAGAAAATCAAGTTAATCCTTGATATACTAAGGAGGACTATTTTTGAGTAAAATAAAAAAAACTGAACACATAAAAGAAAGATGTGCACTTTATCTCAACAAAGCTTTCTAAACAGAGAGAAAAGTAAGAGAAAAAAGAACTGAGAGAGGGAAGAGATGGTTTATTTTATGGGGTAGTGGTGATAGTGTTTGAAAAGCAGAAAGTGAAAGAAAAGCACAGAGCATATGCAGCAGCAAAAAGGGCCTTTTCCACTTTGAGGAAGCTGCATAGGGGATTTGGAGAAGGGGAGATGGTGAAAGAAGCAGTTTGAAAGGTGGCTGTCTGCTGAAGAGGCCAGAAATGATCAGAAGTACTTGGCTGGGTAAAGACCCATGCACCCTTGGGAATATTCTGAATTTGATCTAAATGAGAAAAGAAACTTCTGGAGCATTAAACGTTTTAAAAACTCTTGGGAGTCATTTGAAAGGAGTTTGAGCAGAGAAACGTCATGATTCAACCGGCTTATTTGAAAAGATTCTGTAACTGTTAAGGTTGAAAGTCAACCAACACACACAATAATGACTGCAGTAAGACCTAGTAGGTTTTGATCAGGTGAGAGATGACAGTGGTTTGGACAAGGATGGTATTGATGGAGATGGTATTTTTTTTTAAAGCACATTTATTGGAATTTACTGACTGTCTTGGTTACTTTTCTCTTGTTGCTGGGAAAATATACCTGGCACCCAAAATGGAGGAAGCAGAGGTTTCTTTAGCTTACAGTTTGTGGAGGTTTCAGTCTATAATCAGCTGGCTCCAAGGCAGAGTGGCATGGCACTGGGGCAACACTTCAAAGCAGCAGCCAGCAAAAGCAGTCAGAGCAAAAAGGGGGAAGAACAAGCCTCTTCCCCTCCCTTACCTTGTATGCAGGCCACTCCCCACCACCACCCTCCAGGGCAGATGTAGTACTCACAAAATCTCTGTGCCTTCCTCTTTCACAGGATGAAGATATTTACAAAGTAAGGATGCTGGCTCCCTACTGAGTCTCTTAGTTAAACTTCTGAACTTCTCAAGTTGACACAATGTATCAATCATAACACTGACACATTGGATTTAGGGTGTAAGAAAAAAGAAAGAGCCAAGAATCTAGGAGAGATTTTAGGGTGAAGTCCTGACAGAGAGTTGACATTAGTTGAAGGAGAAAAAGTTCTTGAGTGAGCATTTGTAATGGATAAGAACAGGAAGTTCGAATTGGAAGATTAATTTCGCAATGTGTACAGATACTTAAGATTTTACTAAGCATTTGGAAACCTGAAGTTCCAGGGAGAGGTTTGGGGCAAAGCGTTACACTTGCTGGTCTTTATTAGCACAATGACAATGCCTTTTAAAGTCAGGAGACTGGCTGATATCAATAGAGAGTGCAGGCAGAGAAGAATAAAGATTAACCACTGAGTCCTGAGGTGCTACAACATTGTGAAGTGAAGGAGAGGAAAACCAAGCAATCAATGAGGTAGAGAATGAAAAACAAGCCCAGCGAAGAATGTGTTCCAAAGACAGGTGTGCCACTTTTCTGCAAGGAAAACAACAAAACAAAGCTGAAAAATGACTGTTAGATTTAACAAGATGAAAGTCCCAGTGACTTTTGTTAGAGCATTTTTGGTGAAGAAGCAGCAGAGCAAATCTAATTAGATGCAATCCGTGAGATACTGAGAGGGAAGAAATTGAGGGCAATAAATATAGAACAACTTTTCCCAGAGTTTTTTTCTGTAAAGGAGAGCAAATAAATGAGAGGTGATAACTAGAAGGAGAAGTGTGCTATAGAGAGCTAGAGATGGCTGTGGTTCTGTTTATCTGATATTGGGAAATAAAGCAGGATTAAATTGATGATGTAGACGAGGAGAGGCAGAACTGATAGAACACTGTCCTTAAGCAGGTGGGAAAGAATCACAAGGGGAAAGCTTGATTTAGCCCCAAACAGGGCGGTTCTCCCATGGTGCTGAAGGGAAGCTGCATGTAAGTCATGGATGGCAGGTGGTAGTTGCAGAGAAGCTTGTGGGTATTCTCCTTGATCATCTCCATTCACTCAGTGAAACAGAAGGCAAAGTCAATAATGGGAAGTGAGCATAACAGAGGATGTAGAGTAGTTTGAGAAGTCAGAAGAAATATGAAAGCATTTCCAAGAAGAACAGAAACGTCAGTGGATGGAGGGAGCGGAGTGGATACAGGGCAGTTTTGAAGCCCACTGTGAGCTAAAGATCATGATTGAGAAGTGAAACTCCTGAGACTGGGCAAGAGTTCAACACTACCCACATCCAACCACAAGTGTGTGATAGCTAAGTGCAAAGTCACATTTCAACAGGAAGCATCTTTGACAAGACAGAGAACTATTGTAGCCCCAAATATCAAGTACCGTAATCCAAGTACTGTAATCCTTTCTCTTGTCTTCCTCACAATCCAAGAAATTATATTTATATTTCCACTGGGACGTTATTGGAATCCTGATAAGTTAATTTCAATCTACCACCTCCAATGCAACCCACGGAGAGAGTAAAAATTCCGAGACATATTCAAGGTTAAGAGCAGCCAAGGGGTCCTGAGTCCAATCCTCGTGAGGACATGCAGACAAAGGCCTTGATCCTAGGGCTCTCCCAGAATTTATTAACTAGTGAAGCAAGGGGGTGGCTTGAGGATGAGTGACAGTGAGGATGGCGGGAACTACGTGAGTAACTTGAGCTGGCTAGCAAGGTAGTGAGAAAGGTATCTCTGCAAAATGCAGATAAAGATATGCAGGGGGATCAATTTGCATAACCCAATCAAGATAGCAACTGAATTGTTTTAGGAGGCTGCTGCTTCAGTTTCTGATATGCAAACTTTATGCCTGGGAACTCACAGCCTCTTTCTCGAGGCTCATACCCAGTCGACATTCCTGGAGCTCACTGGCTCTGCCATCCCGCTGTGCTTTATACATTTTGCACAGGTCACTTTGGGAGGAGACAGGACACTGTCTGATGGCTTTAAAGACTACATACCAGTATCTGCTTCTGATATGTAAACTTTTATGCCCTGGGGACTCATAGCCTCTTTCTTGAGGCTCATACCCAGTTGACATTCCTGGAGCACACTGGCTCTGCCAACCCGCTGTGCCTATATATTTTATAGAGATCACTATGGGAGGCAACAGGACACTGTTAGATGGTTTTAGAGATTACATACCAGTACCTCAGCTAGCCTTATTTGTAATGCTTAGAGCCAACTGAAGAGAGAAGGAAATACCATAGTCAGCTCTGTATACATTAACATAAGGAAATAAGTCTCGATATAATCAAAGGTGCAGCAATTGTTCTACATTCAAGGGGACCCGCTCAAGTTGTCTCCCACAAAAACCATGAAGCTCTAAGAGGTAACACTACTAGAGTAGAGGTATACACAGAGAGTGATTTTGAGAACTGTCATTGTGGAAAATGGGAACCAAGAATCTCTGGTGATGTGAAAAATGGAACAGAGAAAGTCAAATCCTTTATTAGCCACCTTGATCCAGAGGAGAGAAGTTCTCCAGATTCTGGGCCCAGGTCAGCAGGAAGGGAGGCTTTTTGGAACCTAGCTTAAGTTGGGTGGGGCAAGGGTGAGAGTGAAGCAGAATTTTACAGAAACAGAAACAGCACATATTATGTTTTTTGAGCTTAGGAAATTTGGGGTATAAAGCAGATATTAACAGGAACATCTTGTGGTTGCGAGACAAGCACAGAGCATTTCCTGTTGCACTTGGGCAGGAGGCAGAAACTTGTAGAAACAAGGGTCTGGGGGCTTCGGGCTTTAGTTTTCCTCTTTATAATGACTATCAGGAAACCCAAGCTGGATGAAGAGGGAAAGGGAGTCATCAAAGGAGTGAAAGAAAGTAAAACTGGGGTAGAGTCTAACAGATTTAAATAGCAATGCAATTTAAGATTTGTTGGATTTGAGACATGGAGTACTGTGAAAGTGGAAGGGATGACCATTTTGTGGAAGGCTTGAAATTGAAGTTCATAAAGCAGGCAGTGGTTAGGAACAGTAAAATACGAGCATGAGCTGAATGAGGAAGGTAGTAGTGAAGGACAGTACATCAAATGGGTGAACTCAAGCAACTGAGAGGCTAGAAGTTTTTGAACAATCGTCTATGTGTGTTACTTTTCTATTACTGGCGTAATGAATTATGACAAATTTAGTGGCTTGAAACAACACAAACTTACTATCTTATACTTCTGTAGGTGCTCACTAAAATCAGAGTATTGGCAGAGCTGTGTTCCTTTCCAGACGTCCTATAGGAGAATCCCTTCCTTGTCTTTGTCAGCCTCTAGAAGCTGTCTACACTTCTCATCTCATGGCACTGTAGTCCATTTTCAAAGTCAGCAAGGGGGTCAAGTCTTTCTTATGTTACATTACTCGGATGTGCCTTGCATCCTCACGTTGCCTTCTCTGATTCCTTCTTCCACAGTTAAGGGGCTGTTACAGCTGATACATTGTGTCAACTTCTGAACTCTAGAAGCTTAACTAAGTGACTCAGCAGCTCTACATCCTGGGGTGTAGAGGACAAGCCTGATCCCTCTAGGATGTTGTTCATCGTGTTAATTTGAGCTCAGAAATTTAAGTGATTCAGCAGAGGACCAGGGTCTTTACTTTGTAACATCCTCAGCCTGTGCAAGGGGAAGGCAAGGAGACTTTGAGAGTACTAAACCAGCCCTGGAGTGCAGTGGCCTATGTACAATATACGGGAAAAAATGAGGCTTTCTCTCCCCTCCTCCCATTCTGCTCATTGCCTTTGGTAACTGCCACCGCCATGAATGTCTGCCCCTGTGCCATGCCACCCTGCCTTCAAGCCAGCTGATTATGGACTGAAATCTCCACAAACTAAGAGCTAAATAAACCTTTTGTTACTAGTTCTGGGTGTCAGATATTTTGTCCCAGCAACGAGAGAAAAGCAGCCAAGACAGGGTCCTTGTGATTACACCTGGCCACCCACACAATCCAGAAAACCATCCCTATTTTAAAATGAGTTTTGCTCACTGGCTGCCTAAGGTTATGCGTTCAGAGTCTGAGGATTTGGACAGTGCTAACTTTGAGAGGCCACTATTTTGCTTACCACACTGTGTATGTTGAAACCATCAAAAGTTATGAGAGAAGGAGAGTTTTAGAGAGTTTGACAGTGAATTGTAAGCTTTACTATGGACTGAAAAAGAATGTGCTGGGGAAATTTGTAGATAACTACAAGGATGGGAAGAGTGGGAGTTTTGTATGCTAACTCGAGATCTAGTGATGGAGAAGGTGATATTCAGGATAAAACGTGTGAGAGAGTATTATTTGGAAATAAAAATGAGAAGCAAGTAGCACATATATTTGACCTCCAGAACTAGAGGCATTGAAGGAAAAAGGCGTGCATGTGAGAGGGTCGTGCCCACTAAAACAAGGGCCATTGGAAAAAGAAAAGGGTGGGATGTGACAGGTTCTGCTGAGTTTAAGAAAGAGTGAACAGTGGAAAGGCTCCAGTATTTGGGATGGGATCAGAAAAGGGTATATGTAGAACTTTATAGAGAATAAGTTCCAGGAGAAAAAGGATGTCCCAGCGAGCCATGACTTCTTTTGGGAGCTGAGGTGAACAGAATAAAGACTCTATAGAGATTTCTCTCCTAGTTTCAGAGTGGATGGTAGAGACAAGAGGGTGAGTCAGAGGGGGTGGGTCTTGCCAGGGGTATAGGTATAAGATATAAAACGAGAGGGAAAGAAAAACTTGCAGCAAGGACAGGCTTTGTTTAAAAGAAAGGCCTGAGAGGGACCATCAATTCTAAAGTGACCCACACTGGTTAGAAAATACCACTGTTTGGGTCACTGATTCATTGCTTTTTTGGTTGGAAGGCAGAATTTAGTTGCTTTTCTCTAGATGATTAGCACTTCAAGTACTGGTTATCACAATTAGTTCCCTTTTATAATTAAAATACAGTTTCCAAGTAAATGCAATGTTTTGTGTCCACTCTTTTCATGTGAGTAATTGCTGTTTGCAAATGGATGTCTTTCTCAAAATACTGCTCAGATGTGTAATAAAATCCATGAGTTCATCATTATAATATATTGATTGTTTCAGTTGGTTTACACAATTTAAAGCTTGAATTCTTATTAGTTTTTATTATAATTGTAGGCCACCTGGGATTTTCATCGCTTGTTAATAGGTTAGCAGAAATTGAATCTGTGCAGTTATTATTCCTTTTAAGAACTATCTTAGTTACTTTTCACTCATTGCTGAGACAGAATCCCTGATGCTCAAAATTAGTGAAGGAAAGGTTTATTTCTTACAGTTCTTGGGGGTTTCCAGTCCATACTCAGCTGGCTCCAAGGCAGCGTGGTGTGGTGGGGCAGCCATTCATGGCAGCCGCCAAAAAGCAAGGCAAGCTGGTGAGAGAGAAAAAAGCAAGAGAGAAAGACCCGCATTTCTCCTGCCTTACTCTGTATGTCGGCTCCACCCCTGGGCAGGTGCAGCACTCACATCACCAATCCCAGCGCTAGACAACAAACCAGTCACAAACGTCAGACTCAGCTCCATCCAAATTACTAGTCCTCGAGGGGGACACAGGATCAACCAATACAAGAACTTTTTCTTTTAAGTGTAATATCTTGAAATACACAGTCAAACCCCATTTTCATTTGGTGATTGTCCTTGACAAGCTGAATAACAAGTTTGCACTTTTGTTATATCTGGTGGCCATTAAGGTTTATAGTCTTTCATCTTAAAACAATATCAATTTCTTCTCTGCTGACTTGGTTTATTTATAGTTCCTTGTGTTACTGTTTCCTGATTATAAGACAGAAAGAAATCTTTACAGATATATAATAGAAAAAGAAACACATTATTTTTTCCTTCTCCACTTTCTACAATGAGTAAGATTCAAATATATGGTAGTCAATCATTTTTTATTGTTCTTTGTTAATCCCTCCCAGTCTTTGTTATTCATGCTCATTTCTCACTTCCCCCATAAAGAATTTGTCAAATGTGGTTTTTTGTTTCTATAATTTTTGCAAAGCCTACTGTAATTTTGTAGAATTATTTTTTGTCTCCTTTTTTTTTTTTCCCTGAATGTAGAAACATTTTATTTTGGTTATTTCCCTAGACTCTATGTTTTATTTTTTATATTTTAAAGAGGATAAAACCAAGAAAAATAAAACGAAAAAAACCAATCAAAATAAACCAGTATAAGTGATGCAGGACTTCAAAACCTTACAAAATCAACAACACTTACCTTAATGCCTTTTGTTGTCTTCAAAATAGCTGCAGATACATTTGAACGTAGTAAAAATTGAACAAAACAGAATAGAATAGAAACAATAAAAATGAAACAATGAATGCAATAAAAGACTTCAAAACAAGCCAATAGTAAATCCAAAATGGCTACCATAATATGTCTTGCTACCTTTGATATAGCTGCTCATACCATCAGATTTAACATAATCAAACAAAACAAAAGAGAATAAAACCCACCCCAACAAAACAATGAAAATGATATGGTTTCCCAGTGGGGATCACTTTCTAGGGAGGCCTTGTTCTCTCCCTCCACAGTCCGTGAATGGTGCCGACTCACAGAGATAGAGACTTGGGTCTGGCTGTCCCCACGACAGCAGCGGTCTGTGCATGGTACTGGTTTCCCAGACTCTGTGTTTTAAAAATCCACTCATGTAATCTTATGTAGCCTATGATTCTACCTTTGCATAGTACCATCATATTTTATCTACACATTTCTCAAAGATGGTAACCCAGATTGCTCCCAATTTGATGATTTCTTATTTTCTTTGTGGTCTCTACTGCCTCTTTTATCAGATGTTAAGTTCCTATTTATATGACTATCTTAGTTACTTTTCTTGTTGCTGAGATAAACACCCAGTGCATAAAGCTAGAGGGTGAAAGGTTTATTTAGCTCACAGTTGTAGAGATTTCAGTCCATAATCAGTGACTCCAAGGCAGGGTGGCACATGGTGGAGGGGTAACAGTTCGTGGTGGCAGAAATTAGCAGAAGCAATAAGAGAGAGAGTGAGACAAGCCTCTTTTTGTCCTTTATATCTTATCCAGTCTATTGGTATTAGGGTGGTACCAATCTAATCAATGGACTGATCCAGCAATCACCTACCTTTAACCCCAGAACCCCTTATCCCAGCATTGCACTGTAAATCAATTGTACATTCTAGATTCTGCTACCTGTGAAGAAAAAACCCTATGACCCTGTAAGCCTTTTCGGGGACATCTAGACACAAACCATGACAAGGTAGTCTTTCTTGAGTGATACATTAAAATCTATTAATGGATTTGTCTGTACTTATACGTCAAATTCTTGGTAGTCCCATCTCGCATTTTATCAAATACATTCTAACATGTGTAGCATGTTTAATGTCGGATTAGAACTCCTATCCTACCAGTAAGAAACTATTGTATTGATTTTATTGGGATTAGCAGATCTTTCCCTCTGTACTCCCCTCCCCCTAAACAATGTCCTTCAATACTGTTTTGTGCCTTTAAGTTTGTGTGTGCCTTGCTTTTTGGTTTCCTTCTGTGGTATACATCATGCCAAGGTGGACCCCTCTAAAGGTGACAGCTGTCCATGTGAGTCCTTTCCATAGGCTCTGTCAGTGGGGGACAGGTAGGAGTCATGCCCTTTAGGAACTGCTGTCTAGGTGCATATCTATGGTAAGTGAGATTTTTTTGTTGTTGTTGTCGTTCTTGTTGTTTTTAATATTCCTGGTTTCTACTTCTGGAATTGGAAAAGAGTGGAGCTAGGCTGAGTAAGTTTGGCTCATGGGGTTTGGGTTTCTGACTGTTCATCCCTTTAAGAACTCTCTGGTTCTGACTTTCTGAGGTATCTATGAAATGAAGACCAGTTTCCAACCAAGATTTTCAATAAATAGATCAGACAAGGTCTCAGTGCTTTAAATTTAGAAGTGAAAAGTACCACAGGGCATTCAATATTACTTTGATCATTTATGTAACAAATGAAAGTGCTGAGATCTGAGAGGTTCCTTGGGCAGCTCAAGACATAAAGAGAGATACTTGCTGAGTTTTGGTCTCTACAACAACAAAATGGAAAACTTATTCATGTCAGCAGAGTTATAACCAAAAGTTATAGCCAAAAGATATTCTTCAAAGATGACGTCTACCCACATTTCATTGTTTCTTTAAGTTTATGTCAGATGTTTCAAACCTGCTTTATAGAGGAATCCATTTCAGTGACTAAATAGCCTAATTTAAATATACAAATAATTTGGGATATTTACTTAGAGGAAGTAATTTATATTTCATTCCTTTGTTTAAAAATTTTTCATCATAAAGAAACAAAAAAAATCACCATTTTAATAGTCCTAATCAAACACCTAATATGAAAGATGACAATAAATGTCTAAAATGATTTCTAACAAATTGCTCCTCTACCCTTTTCTGGAATGAGGAAAAACATGAACCATCCTTAAGGAATTAGAAGTAAAAGGGGTAAGCAAGAGTTTGGAAATGTCCTATTGTCAAAGGCTATGATGACAGTCTGAGTAGACT
The DNA here is from genome assembly GCA_004363535.1 of Dasyprocta punctata. NCBI lineage: Eukaryota > Metazoa > Chordata > Mammalia > Rodentia > Dasyproctidae > Dasyprocta > Dasyprocta punctata. The sequence continues at coordinate 35,768 of RJWM01021036.1, forward strand.
TCTGGAGCCTGAAACTAGCTCACTTCTCTGTTTCTGAAAAGCTTCGTGTTAGAGATCATGATGTCATCACTAATAGGATGAGAGGTGTTTATGAAATCATTGCTGGAAAAATTTAAGGGTTAAAAATATGGAAGCAGAAGGATGTCAACTCTAGTCTCCTCATGATGTGCCAGGCTTATTTTACTAGCAAAAATTAAATGATAATTTTATAGACATGGAAACAATAGAACAGCTCATTATGTGGCATTCATTAATGAAACAGAGCTTGGAACTAATGCACCTGATGTAAGACACGCA
>RJWM01021037.1:0-36052 GCA_004363535.1 Dasyprocta punctata
TAATATCTACAGAGAACAACATCATAGTAGAAAATGCCTAATAAATTACACAAGAATATACCCTTTCATCAAATAATTTCACTTTGAATTAATTATTGGACATACTTATAAGAATATATGCATTAAAACTATGCTAGTAAGAAAAAAATGACATCCAACTCATTATGTGAATTAAAATGAATTAAATCAATTTTGATGCGTTCATATTTTGTTTTTCAATTGAAAAAGAGCTAATAAATGTTAGAATGCTCTGAAATAGAATTAATACATATTTAATTAAAGACAAACTACTCAAGGTGATGAACAGTACATATATTTATTACCTTTACCAAAAAATAGGGCTGAGAGTCAGAAGCTATGTTCATTACTATGCTTTCTTAAAGAGATGGAGGAAAAATAATTGTGTAGAAATGTTTTGTGAATTAACAATAAATGACAGCTTCAATTTTTACATACTATTGTATAAAGTATTTAAAATAGAAGATAAAATGGAGAAAGTAGAGGTAATTTAAACAATAACATTACATAATCTGTATTATAAATATTTATAAATAAATACAAATATACCTCACAAAGATAATGAAGCTGATGTAAAATACATACATTCGGTATAAATTTTGAGGTAAGCTGGGCGTGGTGGTGCACGCCTTTATTCCCAGCACTCAGGCTGCTGAGGTAGGAGGAACATTGGGAGTTCAAGGCCGGCTTGGGCTACAACGTGAGCGCAAGGCCGGCCTGAGCTACACAGTGCGACTCTGCCTCAAAAAGCTAGGGCCTGGAGTTTGGCTCGGTGGCTTAAGTCCCTGTCTGGCAGGTGCAAGGCTGTGATTTCTATCCCTGGTGCTACAAAAATAAAGAAAGAAAGAAAGAAAGAAAGAAAGAAAGAAAGAAAGAAAGAAAGAAAGAAAGAAAGAAAGAAATTAATTAAATTAAATAAATTTTGAGGTAAAACTTTCAGAAATTTTGTTGTTTTCACTCAATTCCTTAAGGAATAATATTGAGTAGTTGTTACGTGGTCAGGATTGCTTAAAAGAAGTGGTCATTAAAAGCTGGCAGTGATGTTGAAAGGAAGAAATCAAGGTTGACTTTAAGAACATTTACATACACTATTAGAAAAATAGAAGTGCCATAGATTGAAGCAAAATGAGGATGAAGAGAGAAATTTGAGTAGAGAGTCCCAGTTTAAATACTTACTTTGACTTTGTGTTTCATACATTTTGGTGAAGATGTTGTGAGAAGATTTTCATGTACTGCTGCTTTTTTTTTTCTACTTTTTAGAGAAATGACAGGACTTCTAAACATTTCTGAATGTATCCTAGGATATATGATGCTGGTGTGTGGGAAATTCCAACGTTTCAAAATTGATAGCTCTATTTCTAATTTCATTGAAAATATAATCTGACTGAATGAAAGCCACAAGTTGATTCAACAGAGTTCAAAAATTTATAAGCTTAATCTAGAATGCGAAGATTGCAAAACTGATCAATACTTTCGAAATTGGAATTATTTTTGCCACTAACATTAAAATGTTAGAAAATTGTTGTATTTGGAGCATCTTGAACAAGATGGCAAAATCTAAATTCCTGTAATGTGATTTCACAGTCATTACTCAAAGGATGTGAATTTTGAGGAAATAGAGGCAGACAGTAGTCTAAGCAATTCATCGTTTCTGTGAAATTTTGTCTCTTTAGTAAACTGCCTTTGCTGGAAAAAAACCTTTTTATGATATCCAATTTTCTGGTAGAGTAGGACTTCAGTTTTGCTGGTATTATCTTATGTATCAGAGCATAGTTCTACACTGTGTCAGAATGCTCCTCCCTGTGGGCACTTGTACTGGATATGAATTTGTAGTCCTACAATGATTCAGGGTCTAACTGCTGGTGATTATCATATATGAAGTTGGTTCTATATGATGTGATACTTATCATTTTTATGATTCAACTTTTGCCTCCAATTTGTATTTTTTAGCTCAGAAGAAACTAGAATATATTCAAATCCTGAATCATATTCAGTGTGGGAGTTCTTTTCAGTATGTTGCTTTCAAAAACCCTGAAAAACTGCAGCATGTTGATAGAATTTTCAAGTACAACATGCAGATCCAAGTTTTACACTATTTTAGAAATTAAATTAGTTGTTTAATTCAAAACTTGTAAGAGACAAGAAAATATCTCTGTTTTCCCCTCATATCTGTCCAAAACAATAACAAAATGATACAAAAAGTTTATGTACGCACATGAGGATTATTTTCTTTGAACTGCGTTAGTTCTATCACAATCCCAGTGAAATTAGGTAAAAATAAAGATTCAGTGTCTTTCAAGCAAGGTTCAAACAACTTAAGGTTAAAATTAATAAATTGTATTAGTAGTAGTTTTATAAAGTAATATAATCTTTAATGGCTTTTAAAAACTAAATGTTTGTTACAACCATACAGCATACAATGAAAGACAAGTAACTTTAATTTACAAGTTCATGAATTATTGCAACTGCAAGATCAATTTAACCATTTGTGGTCTAGAACTGCAGCCTTTTCAGTACTGCAGGATCTCTGTGTCTATTTTCTTCCCCTGCCCAATCATGCGTCACTCTCTTTTCCTTTGGTGTTTACTATAATAACTTTCTAAGTCTATTTAGCTTTCTTCTATCTCCCTAATCAACCTAATGCTGAATTCTTTATCTAGTTCTTGTACTCTGCACAGCTGTAGTTCTAATTTAGGCTTCTTGTGGGTTCACACAAAATGGATTCTCTTAACTTGCTTTTGTCTGAAATTTATATTTGCTCCTTCTTTACATGTGCAGAATATACTTGTGCTGTAGAATACCTCTAAATATGTGATACCATGTACTCTAGCTTCTGATGAAATGTCAGGCAGAGTTTATTCTTGTTCCATCTGTTTTAAAGATGCTATCGAGTCTTTAATATTTACTCTTTTCTCTAAGATATGTCTAGGTATGCTTTTGTGCATATTTATCTTATTTGCAAATGATTGTACTCTTTGGTTCAGTGCATATTTTTACCTCAATTTGACCCAGTCACTATCATTGTCTCAAGAATTTCTTTGGCTTCTTTTTATTTTCTTTCTACATGTGCAGTTAATCTGGCAGACTATCATTCAAAAGGGCCAGAACCATCAATACAATGATTATTTATAAATTAATTTCCTCACTGTGATTCTGTTTAGATGTTATTATTCTGTTTTCTAGATCACTCACAATATTTAATATTCAATCTACATCAGAGAATCAGCCATGCTGGGACTGGAAGAAGCCACCAAGAAATCAACTAGCCAGCATTTCTGGCCTGGGGCCGGCAGTCTGAGCACTCTTGGGAGGATGACAGTATGCGAGATAGCAAATATGGGGGATTTCCTTTTATCTTGTCATTGAAGTCCAATATTGTTCTCACTGTTTTGCTTTGTTCTGATTATTTTGTTTTATTCAATATTCTGTTTTTGATTGGTTTTATCCTGCTTTGTTTTGTGGTTTGATTTTCCTATGCCTGATAGAATGGACAACTAATGTGAAGATACCAAGATATACTATGGTAGCTATTGTTGTTTTCTGAGTATTCTTTTTTGAAGTTCTATACCAATTTTTCTGCATTGTTTTGATTAGCTTTGTTCTGTTTTGTTTCGTTGGATTTTACTATTTTTTAAAAATATTTTGTCCATATTAACAAATATTTCGTTTTGTATTAATTCTGTATGATTCATGTTTAGAAATTTTTTTCCAAAAATCTCCATGGAAAAATTGTATTCCCTATTCCACTTCTTTTCAGTTGTATTTTTTCCATTTTTTTTATTAGTGTACATTTACAACACATACTAATCACTTGCCTTGCAGTGAGTTGGTGCATGTGTATAGCACATTTTAATTCTTTTTTCATGCTATAACCCTCACCTCCCTAAGAAAATAATATAGAGATTGAATTAGTAGTGTTTACTTGCCAGGAAGAGTATGACCTTACATTTGTCCTCTTGTTAGATGGAAATATATTAAGTGACTCTTTGTTGGTTTTCAGTGGTTTGAACTCTACTTTCAGTGTAAATTAAATTCAGTTCATCCTTGGTTTCAAATATTTTGAAGTCTATGTCAGGACAACCTTCATCAAATGGAGTGCATTTCCCCCCACAGGTTAGATTTTGTATATGAGTGAGCTGATTTTCTTTTGGCTCCCTCACAGCTTTCTAGGCCTAGATAGGCCTCTCACACCAGTTTATGTGCCAATTCTTGTCCGAAAAGCTATTGCATCCTCTATGGCCCTCCTGCATATCTCCGTGGGTTCTCTCCAGCAATATCCCATCCATTCACACGCTGCCATTATATCCTTGGAGAAAGACTAATAAGAAATAAGTAGCACATGGCTATAGATTATCTCTGTGACTAAGACCCTGGTTTTAGCATTGCTGGTGGCAAACCACTAGGTAGTCATTAAAATGTGTTAAAAGTTTAACTAGTTTCTCCCTACCCTTTGTTAAGGAAACTTTTATTCTTCTTTTTTGAACTTTAAATACCAGGTACAAAATCATCAAATACTTCATCTTCTTGAAAATGTGTCTCTCTCTCTATGGATCTAGCTTGTTTGAGTCATGCAGGTTTCACTGAGTTCTTCTCAACACCCCCAACATCAATTTAAAATGGCCCAGCTCAGCCTCCCTGTTGCAGTAGCATTTATCCCAAAGTTTTCAAGTCAGTGAGAATACTTATTAAAAATAAATACTCCCACCACCAAAAATAGTTTCTGCATATCTGTGTATTTATATATGCAATATATTCTATATTCACATGTACTTTAAATATAGGCAAAATCTGTTTGAAATAAATGAAGAATATTTTATAAGATCTTTATTATAATTAAAGATACATGGCATTAATCTCCCCAAATTATTCTTCCTGCATTTGAACACACTTATCTCATCATTCTTGCCACTTTCTAAAGGAGTAGTGCAAGTCCTCTTTCATGAGTATTTTTAAAGGTGTGCTAAAAAAATAAGGTGAATGCTATTGTTGCAAGCCATTCGATGCAAAAGCAACCTAAATTTTTTTTTCTCCATCTATGTAAATGTATCCTCATTTATCTTTATCCAGTATGTGACAGTAAAATTTTTGATTTATATTATAAGTACTGTATTCTCATTTATGTTATTCATTAAACCTAGAACTGTGCAACTTCTGGTTCTTCCCCTAAAGCCAAAGTTACCATGCAAGGTCTACATTTTGAGTCGATTCTGGACATCATGGCAGCATGTCAAGGCAACTAAATACACTAATAAAAAAGAATTCTAGAACCAATTCAGAAAGTGGCAAAATGATGGGGTAAGTGTGCTTGAAGTGAAGAAGATCATGTTGATGAAGATTACTGGCTACATGTTTTACATGATAATAAATTTTTAAAATTTGTACATTCACTGAAGTTTTGGACCATACCTCATATAATGATAAGCTTCTAGAATAAAATGAGAAATAGCGTATAATTGAAAACTACTTAAGACAAAAAAAATCCACAGAAAGAAATTTAACTCAATATGGGAAGACATTATTTTTGAAGTGGTTTTAAGTTCACAGCAAAACTGGGAGGAATATACCAAGATTTATCACATAACTTCTAACCACTGCACATGGATAGTCTTCCTCATCATCAACACCTGTCGCAGGAGTCATACATTAGTTACAATTCATTTATCTACATTCACACCTGATAATCTCCCAAAGTCTATGCCACATTGTGGTTTACCCTTAATATTGTACATGCTGTGGATCTGGGAACATGCATAAAGATTTGTTTCCATCACGATGATATTATACATAGTATTTTCAATGTACTAAATTTACTCTATGTTCTTACCCTCCCCATCATAAAGTTCTGGTCACTATTGTTTTACTTATTTTTTCGCAGATTTTTTTTTTCAGCAATGTTGTCGTTTTGGAATCATAAAGCATGTAGACTTTCCAAACTGACATCATTTACTTAATAATACAGTTTTTTTTTTTTTTTTTTTTTTTTTTTTTTTTTTTTTTTTTTTTTTTTTTTTTTTTTTTTTTTTTTTTTTTTTTTTGTATCTGGGATCAAACTCATGACCTTGCGATTGCCAGGCCGGTGCTTATGCCACTGAGCTAAATTCCCAGCAGTAATACAGAGTTAAGGATCCTCCTTGTCTTTTTATGCATTGATAGTTTATTATATTACTATTGAACAGTATCCCATTGCTTAAATGTACCACTGTTTATTTACCATTTACCTACTGATAAACATCTTGGTTCCTTCCAAGTTAGTTAATTATAAATCAATCTACTATAAACATATGTGCATGTATTTTTTTATGGGCATAAGTTTTTGACTTCTTTGGGTAAATAGCAAGGATTGTGATTGTTGAATCATGTGGTAAGACTATGTTACTTTTGTAAGAAATTGCCAAACTTCAATCTTTAGTATCTCCAGTTCAAAGAACCAAGAAGTCTTGCTGCTTCTTGCCCACTTTAGCATTTTCTATTGCCAAAGTGTTAGATTTTGGCCATTCTAATAAGGGGATAGTCATGTCTTATTGTTTTAATTTGGACTGAACTCATAATTTATAAAGCACCTTTTTTATAGGTTTGTTTAGTGTCTATCTTCTTTAATCAAGTGGATGTTAATATCTTTATCTTTTAAATGGGTTGCTTGTTTTATTACTGTTAATTTTTAGAAATTCTTTGTAGTTTTGGGAGAGCCTTTTTCCAGTCTTCGCTAATATTTCAATTCAGTTTGTAGTATGTCTTCTCATTTGATTAACATTTTGACACAAAACAAATTTTCTGTTTAATGAAGTTCAGCATACCAATTTTTTCATGTATCAGATTTTTGATATTTTTAATCAAAAATTCACTGGAAAGCACTATAGCAAAAGACCTGCAATATTTCTTGTATGTTTTCTGATAGTAGTTTCATAGATTTTTGTTTTAAATATGAGTCTATGATACATTTGCACTTAATTTTTGTAAAAAAGTGTAAGATCTAGATCTAAACTCCATATTTTTAAATGTTTGTTTTATGCATGTATGTATGTGTGTGTGTGTATCTGTTTGTTTGATTCATTGATTCATTCATTCCTTTTGCATGTGGATGTCCCATTGTTCCAGCAAAATTCATTGAAAAGATCATGTTTGGTCCTCCATTTGGCCTTTCTTCATTTATTTTTGATTAACTGATTTTGGAGACATAGAGAATGGCAAACTGGATAATCCTAGAATACTTTAGGCATATCATTCTCAAGCTAAACATGCTTAAATATGATTTTAAAAAATTCTGAAGAAGTCAGAAGGTAAAAAGAACCTTACTCACAGGAAAAAGATTAAAATTAGATACGACTTGTCTTCACAAATTGTCCTGCGATTGTCCTGGTCATGAAGTCTACCAATTACACATCATAAGTTTTTTTTCTCCATTATTTATCCAACTAAATGATTTCTGTGTGTCTAAAATTAGATCTACAAAAGGCTGCTTTAAAATTCAGTAATTATCAAGCAAATTATAGTTTCTCAAAATTGGAAATAGAATTTAAAGCATAGCAGACACCTATGCTATTCTTATTTTCTATGCACTGTAGCAATAACTTTATATCATAAAGAAATCCTTAATCTTTTGAAGGAAATATTCATAATATGTTTTTACTCTTTTAAAAATTAAGAAAATTGGTCTTTCCCCACCACCAGTTGTTTTATTAGGTAAAACAGACTCCTGAATCTTTGTTTTCACTAATTTTCCTAAACTGTACGTAGTATAATGTACATCAGAATACTGATTATAATAATGTCAATGTATTAAACTATGAATCATGCTTTTTAGTGATTTTTAGAGTTTCCTTCTGTGACTTGAATTCTAAATTTTTATTCATATGCCTTATTAGTAACATGTAGATTTTATAGCACATTTGGTGACCTTCCAAAGAAATGGTGAAAAGAAAAATGAAAATGATACAAAACTAAAAAAAGATGTATAATACAACTAATTGTGCACTGTTTTGAGTGTTAGCCAGTGAAATTTATATTTTCAGATAGATAATAGGAGTGCAAACTTACAGAACTAATACTTGATACTGATATATAAATATTTAAACTAATACTGATATATAAATATTTAAAACTAAACCATTTACTTTTATGACATATTAGATAACTGTTTATTCTTTTTTGTTTAATATTCATTGAAAAAATTCTTTTTATAGTCTTACTATGGATAATATTAGAAAATAAAAGCTGGAGATTTAGCTCAGGGGCTTAAGCACCTGTCTGGTAAGTACGTGGTCATGAGTTCGATTCCTGGCACCAAAAAAAAAGAAAAGAAAAGAAAGAAAGAAAAAGAACTTTAAGTCTAACACAATTTTTTTCTGCACCTGGATTATCACAACTCAGATGAGATTAGGCAAAAATATAAGTACTAGCTCAGGCTTTCTTAATAATTCTTGTCTGGCTATTATTTCAAAGGGTGATGTTATTCATTTTCAGAAGAGCATATGTATATGTGTAAATACATATGTGTATATATATATACTTACATATATATATATAATGTATATAATGCTATATGTGATATGTTTACTGATTTAGATAAGTGGGATACTTTATCAGGCTTATGTGTGTGAAAATACATCAACCAAAACTCCAAAGCTAAAATATCATAAACGAATGATATTCTAGTATTGCTGATTATTTATTATATTAGTCAATCTTTATCATATAAAACTAATAGTTGAAGGTTTTATAACTCTAAAAAATGCTAATCTGACATAATGGAAATGCACTTCCTTTTGATATCATATAGAATGATTTATGTTTAAAATTATAATAATAAAAATGTTATTTTCTTTCCAGAACTTGAATTTCGATTACTATGTCTCAATTTTTAGTTTCCTACTCTCAACATGTTACAAAACCAAACTTACACTCTTCATGGGAAGTGTTTAACAATTTTTTCTTTAAAAAGTGCTTTGAAAGTATGCCTTTATGTGACTATACTCAACCTATCTTAAAATTATGATCAAATATTTTAAACTATAATAACATTCATAGAAATTTTTGTCTCAGTCATTTTCCATGTACCTGAGACACAATAGTTAATGCCCACAATTTAAAGTAGGAGGAGTTTATTTCAGTTCACAATTATCATTCGTGGTTGACTCGAGTGCTGGGTAGGAAACAGCAAGGTTGAGGGGCACAGTGAAGGAAAAGTTCCTTGGGACTGGGGATTTAGTTCAGCTGCTCAGGTGTCTGCCTGGCAAGCATGAGGTTGTGAGTTCCATCCCTGGTATGAAAAAAGAAAAAAAAAAAAAGGAAATGTTCCTTATGATATGGTGCCCAGGAAGTAGGAAGTAAAGAGAAGACCCTGGGAGGGAGACAGGACCTTCCTGTGACCTGCTTCTAACTAGGCCCCATCTACTACCAGTAGCTTCATAATTCAGTCACCTTTCTAAAGAGCCACCTAGGAGTGCTTGAGGGTTTTGGGGGACACTCAGATCTAACCATAGTAAGTATTAAGTCCAAGAAGTATGTTTCATAATTTTTTTTGACTTGGAAGATGATCTCTAGAATATAATTTCCACAGGATTAATATATTTTTCTAGATTTTAAAATGTTTTCCAATTTAGGCTATGTATTCTGAGTAGGACAACTTCTTTTTCAAGTCAGTCTTGTAACTGAATCCAGAAGTTTCAAAGAGCAATGTGATACAGCTTCTATATTTTCTTAAATTTTTACTTGTGTGTATTTTTATGATGATAAAATTTCTCTATGGTAGCTTCTATTAGCTTTATATTATATATTTTCCATGCAAGAGTGAATAAAAGATCCATATCATATGAACTTTCAAATTATTTCTCAATCTTATCAGACTCAATATCTCTTTTTAAAAATCACAGTTACTATCCTCTTTATTAGAATAAAATGAAATGTTCAGAGTTTGTAATCTGAATATAACTGATTTTAAAAAATCATTATAATGCAGTAATAATAATATAAGTGTATTTTAAAAGACAAAGAAAAATATTGCAGTATATAAATGCATGGACTGCACCATGTAAATGATATGATAATGCAGTCAGGAGTTCACCCATGTATGGTTGAATTGTAACTATAAATTCTACAAAGACTGATCAATAAGGAAAGATTTTCCTGTTAGTTCAAAGGCTACAAGTAATACTGCTGTCTGTGACTCAACTGAGTAGCAAACAGATTTTAGTATCCAAACAAAAGAAAGTACAATCAACCCTTAATATATACAGTGGTTGAATTACTGCTTATTTTAATATCATGCACATAACATTGTGCTTATTTATGAATCAAAGTGAGACTGGAGATGAAGATGATTAATACTATATTATTACAGGGAGCACAACTGTGTGGGTGACTCTACACCACATGAACTAGAATTCCTGGCATCTGTATGTCACATCCATAATAGTGAAAGCCTAAAAAGCCTGTGAATTTTAAACTCTACCTCACCCGATGAGGTCACAAATGAGTTTTTCAAGCTTATTTTCTCCTCTTTGTTAAAGTTGGTTATGAATTAAATTGTTGATTCAAGTTCGCAAACAAGCAATATATGCTGTATCAGAAACACAAAAATGGCAATTAAGATCCTTTGTAACATTTAAATATAACTTTAAAAATTATAATGAAAAATTACCAAATTTTCTTTTCCTGGAAAGAGTTTGCAAAATGCCACTATTCATTGGAATCTACTGCAGGCAACTCCAATACTTTGCAAGTGCTTATTTCTTGCCTTTCTTTTCTGACAGAAATTTAAGTTATTTATTCTAAAAATTTCATTTAGCATTCTTTCATATTTTTTAGAAGATATAAATCAACATTTTTACAAACTTGACGACATTGTCATTAACTCATGGTGTGTTGTAGTCATGGAGTGGGTTTAATACAGGACACAAAATTTATAGGATTATTTTATAGTAGTCACCAAAAAGTCAAATGCAGAAGAGTGCAGGAGGTCTACCCACACTCTAGAGACCCAAAGAATCCAGATGGGGCCCTGTCTATGGCGATGTCCTGCATAAGTCCAGTTGAAGACCTAGTGGAAATCTTGTTTTTACTTGTAGATTAAAAAAGAAAATAGAAATACACTCGTGAGATACATTATTAGTCACCTGTAATTCTGTAATTTTTCTAAATAGAAAATATTGTGTGAAATAAATGTTCATAAGGACAGAACTTTATCAACAGCTTTTGAAGGAAATGATTATTAAGGTAACAGAGTTACTTATTTAAAAAGACATAATTTAAAGATAGCTGTAAAATTCTACCTAACTATATATCCTAAAGCAGTGAATACAAAATTCCTTTACTTCATCATAAAGGTAGACTGATTAAGAATATCTAAACACATTATGTAAAAGAACCAGGCATATCTTCTTTTTAAAAATGTGTTCATAATTAATTTTTATTTAGCTTTGTTTCACATCTTTTTAAATACATATTAGTTATGTAGAGTACTGAGTTTTGTGATGCAGATTCACACATACACATAACTCTGACCGTTGTCTCCCACCATTTCCCCCCCACCCATCCCCTTGCCTAATTTTACATCTGTGAGATTCATTGTGCATATTTTCATCATATTCATCTCCCTACCCTTATAGTTTTTCACTTCTTGGTATTCTTTAGTCCTGATTAACTCTCCATTGTGGATATATATGCATATATATATATATATATATATATATAGTTTTCTTTATTTATTTCTTGATAAGCACCAATATTGGTTCCATTTCTTAATGTTATTATTGTGATACAATATACACAACTTTAACTTTTTTCAATAGTGTACCAAGGCATTGAATAGCTGGATCAAATGGTAACTCCATCTTCTGTTTTAGAATGCCCTCCATATTGATTTACATATTGACTATATTAATTTGCATTCCCACTAACAGTGTAGAAAGCCCTCCCCCTAGAATTCTTAAGAGCATTTATTGATATAATTTGATGATCCCATTTGTTGATTCTAGCTACTTAAATTTAGCAAATTTCATAGATGACAAATCCTTAATTACTATCACTCCAAATAGGAAAAAACAGAAAACATTGTCTGCAAAATCCAGAATGAGGCAATGGTCTCCACCATCAACAATTCTATTCAGTGCAATTCTTTAAATTTAAACTGGAACATTGACGTCATGTGTTCAACTGGTAGAAATAATATTGCTAAAATGGCCAAATTAAGAAAACAATTTACATATTCAATGCAATTCTCATCAAAACACCAAACACATTCTTCAGAGAAAAAGACAATCCTTAAATTCATATGGAAACATGAAACAGTCAAAACAATTCTAAGAGAAAAACAAAAAGCAAAAAATACTCACAAGGTTATGGACATCACATTACCCATTTTCACACTATGCTACAAAGCCATTGGAATGAAAATAGTGTGGTTCTGCCCCCAAAATTAGACACATAGGTAGATGGATCAGAATAAAAAACATAGAAACAAATCATGCATCTTCAGCCATCCAATTATGGAGAAAGGAATCAAAAATATGTGTGCAGCCAGATGTAGTGGCACGTGCCTGTAATCCCAGCAGTCTGGAGGATAAAGCAGGAGGATTGCCATGAGTTCAAGTGCAGCCCAGGATACATAAGTGAGTTTAGGACCAGCCTACACTAGGTACTGAGAGCCTATCTCAAAAGCAAACAAACAAACAAAAATAAATAAATAAATAAAGTTTAAATATATATATATATATGTGTGTGTGTGTGTGTGTGTGTGTGTGTGTGTGTGTGCAAAAGAAGATAGTGTTTAACAGATGGTGCTGGAAATATTTTATATCCTTTTGTACAAGATTGAAACTAGATCCCTAATTCTCACTATGTACCAAAAAAACAAAAATACAAACAAACAAAAAAATCAAAGTAGATCAATGTCCTAGATAGAAAACCAGAAACTTTAAACAGCAAAAAGAAAACTTAAGGGAAACACTTGATAGTCACAAGAGAAGACTTCCTGAACACGTCAATCTTCTTGCCAGTTGAGAGCATATAATTATAAAAATAACAAATGCTATATTAAAATGCACTTACTAGATTATCTGGCTTTCCCCCCACATTATTAGAGTCACAAATTTCTTCGCAGATATCTATATCTTAAGCAGATCCTCTCTCTGGTAATATTTTGATGCTAAAATCAGAACTTTACCTCTACCAGACCAAGAAGCTAAACGCTTGATGTTTTCTACTTAATCTTCAGAGCTGTACTACCAGTTTGTAAAATGCCAGGGAATTTTTGTCCTGCATTTCAGAACAATTGCCATGGTTTGGAGTCACTGGTGTCATCTTATTCTTTCTGTCTTCATGTTACCTGTTTAAGATCTCTTTCAATTACATAGATATTTAGGGTCAGGGGTTTATGAACTCTTAGAAGGATTTATTTTAGTATTCCTGCCTAAACCCTTCATTTTGTGAAAATATGGAATTTTTCTATTTTATTTGTCTCGCGCCTCCTGAAAAGGCCAGAAGCATTCTGAGAAGTTTGCACTTCATAACTCTGACGCCCTGGTGATCACTTTTGACTCTCTTACTCTGTGACCAGCTTTTTGTATAACACCACGTAACATTTCGATACATCAACACACATAGGAAAAAGGGGTGACAGGTTGGTGCGCATTCAGATTAACTTTTTCCCTTTGGATTTGGAATTTTTATGTAACACTAGTCCAGACATAGATACAGAAGATTTCTGAAAGGTCAACAGTCTCCATCTCGCTTCTTCACAGTGGCCTTTGTTTTCTACTCCTTCTTAGACCATTATTGAAGACATTTTCACATGAAGAGCTTTTTGCTTTCTGGTATTTATTCCACTTAGGTTTTTCTTGAGTTCTCAGATTTCTTACTGAAATAAATTACACTTTTATACTTATTCAAACTGTAGATTTGTTGATGTAAATAAACTTTGAAACTTGGTAAAACTCATTAGTCTGAGTCAAATATAAGATTATGCCATATATTTATATTTTTTAATGTAAATGTCTACACTGATATACTGTTGCAAACACTATCTTCTTGGAGGTTTTGTTATTGAAAAATATTAGTAAAGCAATGATGGTCCTATCAAAATAGCAGTAAACTATGTTCAGTAGCAAATGCTTCCATCGCATTGGTCTACTTCAATTATATAAAAGTGTACTTATGGAGAAATAAATTCTCTGTCAATACTTTTAGTCCCAAAGAGGCACTTGCTGTCACATTTTGGGGATCAAACATATGAAGCTATGACTGCATTCCACAGCTTTTTAACTCATGGGTACTTTTGGACCACCTAACATTTTGTTGTCCCATCTCAGCATTCTGTTCTTCCCTCCATGCTACTTTGGCATCTTACCAAGTCTCTTTTACTATATCTGACCCTTCATTGGACATTATTCTACAGTCACATGGAAATATCATAAATTGTATTTCCATAATATTTATTTTCTTTAAAAATCATGTTTATGCAGCATGACATAAAGATACCACTGCAAGAGTAGAAATCCTAAAACATTTTAGTAGTCAAAATGGCATTATTGTAAAAATACTATAATTCTAAAATGATAATCATAGTCAGGTGTGGTGCCACATGCCTGTAATCCCAGCACTTGCGAGGCTGAGGCAGGAAGATGGCTATAAGTTTGAGACCAGCCTGAGCTACAATGTGAGCTTAATCCAGCCTGAGCAGCATAGCGACACCCTATTTCAGAAAGACAAAAATCAAAATAAAATAAAATAAAATAAAATGTTATCAGTTAAAATTTATTAGTTGCTCACATCATGGTAGGTAAAATTCCTAGTTAATTGTGATAGATTAATTCAATTAGTTCTCAGAAAAATTTTGGGTCAAGAACTAATATTTTCATCATAAGCACTGTTTGGCAGATAAGAAAATCTATCTAAAGAATAGATAAGTTTACAAACTTGTCTAAGTTCTAAAACGTCCTACACCTCTGAGTTATTTATTATAGACTTCTCTAAAACCCAATAGTTTAAGTAATATACTATTCTTCTTTTAATCAATACACTAATTTATTTGGAAATACTAGTAAATACAAGCCGTGTATATTAGTCAATCATTTAAAAATCAATGACCTAGATCAAATAGGACAGGGAACAAGGGAGGAGGAAGATAAGAAAGGGAAAAGGGATTTTAAAAAGAATGTAAGGAAAAAGCAGAATCAGAGCTTTTGTCAATGGGGAGAGTAAGAAGGGTTTGAAGGAAAGAGAGAGAAAACAGAAAAACTTAAGATATATTATGTATTGGTACACATTTTCCATGATGAATGTGATCATTATGTATGGCAAACAGGTATTAATAACAAAATTAAAAAAATAAAAATAAGTAGTGTATGGGGTGATATACTATGTACCCCCAAGTCCTCATATACTTTTGATGGAGCTGAGTCTGGCACAGGGATTGACAATGTGAGTGCTGCACCCGCCCAGGGGTGGAGCCGACATACAATGTAAATGAGGTGGGTCTTCCCCTTGCTCGCTTCCACCTTCTCTCTCGCCAGCGTGTTTTGCGGCTTGCAGCCGCCATGAATGGCTGCCCCGCCATGCCATGCTGCCTTGGAGCCAACTAAGTGTGCACGGAAACTCCCAAGAAATAAGCCTCTCCTTCCCTAATTTTGGGCGTCAGGTATTTTGTCTCGGCAACGAGCAAAAAGTAACTAATACAAGTAGTATTCCTTTAGAACAGCAAATGATATAGATAATTTTGCTCCATTTTATTTCATTATGAAATCATAAACATACAAAAATTTAGATTAATCTTGATTTGGTAGTTCAGTCAGAGAACTTACATATAATTTTATGTGATCTCTTATCTTTAGATAAGTGTTATTGTTTATATGCTACTGACAATCTATTCCCCATTGTCAGGACATCTGAAATTGATTAGCTAGTTATTCCACCTTGATCTTGGCACAAATTGGGGGTTAATTTAGTGGATGGAACTTGACTCATGATGTGATTATCTAATTCCTGTTTTACAGAGTATTGACTGTGACAACGATAATTAAGAAAAGTCTACATTCTTAGTTCTAGATCTTATCCTAATTATTGATCACTATCATATGTTCTATCTTGAAGTGGTTCCATCAGGATATGCTGATATAAGGCATTATTTTCCTATTCAAGCTTTCATTTATAAAAGAATGAAATATATCAATAATGAGAAAAATCTGTCAAATACGTATGCTTAGAAATAGAAAAAACAAGTTACAAACACCAAGCCTTCCAAAGGCCTTTATCCGTGGAGATCACATGTAAGGGTACCTTGATGAATGTGAAGAATTTTCCATGGGGCAAGGCAAAGTGAATTTGGAGAACAACAATATTCTGGGCTTAAAACCCCTTACTCTAAAAACAGACTTACAGATCTTACAGTACTTAGTATAATACTCTCTACATAATAGTCATTCAGCTAAAATGCACTAAGTTGATAAACAAAACACGAGGTTAGGTACTGTATCAATGCCTGAATATAGAGTAAGAATTAATTATTCATATATTAATGAAAATATTCAGTATTTGAGCTAGGACTATCACAGAGTAAAAAAGTAGTTTTATTATTTGGCATTATGAGATTTGTATACTGTTCCCAGTCCTTTAACAAACTCTCAAATTAAACTTGTATAAGTAATTAACCTCTTTGTGACCATGTTTGCTCATTTGTAAAACAGAGGAATTGTTACAACTATCCTGTAGGTATATTGTGAGATTCAGTGAGATAATATTTAAACCGAGTTCCTAGAAAGGTATTTGCTAACATTCTACAACCCTAAGCTATTTGTTTTAATTTCATCATAAACATATAAAATCTAAATAATTTTAAAGTATTTTATTTTAACTTTTTAAAATTTAGTTTCACAATTATCTATCACTAATGATACCTACTTGCATAGGAAAAAGTCAAAATATAGTAATAAATTATTGTTAATATAGCTGCAATATATGTGTATTTTTAAATTATATTTTAGTTTGTTAGTATGTGTTTGTAGTATATAAGGTTTACATTTCATGTGTGAAGTTGATACATAGGCATAACACATCTTGATTCTTATTCTCATCCCTTTTCCCTTCTTCCTCGCCTCCACATACCCACCTCTTCATCCCCTCCTATATTTTTTTGTATATGTTTGTAGTACATAAATATGTATTTGTGTAGAGTTGCTAAGTATACATTACACATACATTTAAGTAGAGATTATTCAGGAAAGTTATCTTGTTTTCTAAAAGTCAAACATTTCAATTTTTGTTAGTTTTTCAACTTGATAAAAAGTGGCGCTGTGATTCATCTGAAGAAGGGGTTCTTGACTTCAGCAAGGCTGACATGTTGCATAGGATAGGCCTTTGTTTTAGGAGATTATTCTGTGTGTTGAAGGATATTTATGAACATCATTAGCCTCAACCCACTAGATGCCAGTAACAACCCTTACCCTTGTACCAATATCTTCAGATATTGCCAAGATCCCCCACAAAGAAAAAATGCACTGAGTTAAGATTTACTGCCCTAGACGACTTAATGTCTTTGTCCAGACTGTGTGGCATATGTGATTTAAACTATATGAAAACTGAAAGAAAGCACACATGCATACAAACATGTGTAATGTTAGCACACAACCTGATTTACCTACTGCGGTTCTGTTTTACCCTAACATCTGGTTCTATTTACAATTTGCAGGAGATTTTTAATTTTATGATGGTATAGCAACATGAATCCATCCAATGGAACGAACAAGTGAGGATAATCTTGACCTACATTCTTTTACTTCTAGCAACGTTTATTTTATTTGATCCTACAGGGTATAATGTGGATGCAAAGTAATAGAAGTCTCCTGTTACATATTGATGTAAAAGATGTTAATTCTTTTGTTGTTGCTGTTGTTTTGTTTTTTAACTCAGTCATTTCTTATGCTCATTTTAACACTTTCTCTTGAAGACTGGCCAGCTAAGCAATATTGAAAGAAGTAGGTAGAGTTGTTTATCAGTCCTTCACACAGATTTCAGTTGTGGTGGGTTAGTGTAGCTGCAGTTACATATATATATATATATATATATATATATATATATATATATATATATGTATGTCTTGTTGTGATTGTTTCTAATTGAGTATATAATGGATATGGACAAAACCTTATTTTATTTCTTGATCTTTTTCAATGAATTATTGTAGTGATAAATAATTTAAGAAGAAAATGAACTTAAAAATAGAATAATAAGTTGTTGAACCAATGTTTGTTGTTGCCATTCATGATAGCATCAACCTATTGACATCAGTGATCCTGAAGAAATAGAAGGCAAAGATTTTTCCAAGAAATATCAACATTTCCTTTAAGAGTATGTAGATAAATGAGATATGAACATGCATTTGAAGCTGATACTTTAAGCACAGCAGTTATAGAATACCACACAGAACTCTGAACTTGAATATTTATCTTAATTCATATAACTGTTATTCTAAAACTGTTTCACAACTTTCAAATAAAATTTTAATCCATATGAAAGAAATGTGACCTGAGCTTTTAAAATTTTAAATATGCGAACGTTTAATTAAAGTTCATTTATATGCAGTTGATTTTATATTAACAGATGCTCCATACAGAAAGGCAAATGCAATTCTTAAATTAAAGAATGAGTTTGTTAAAAGAAAAGAAAGGAAAAGTTGTGGATGTTTATATATATATATATATATATATATATATGTGTATGAATTTATCTATGATGCTCATATACATATATCCATATATTTATCACATATGCATGCTTTCATTTTAAATCTAACTTAATAGAAGGCATGTTACATTCATAGCTTAATGCCAAACATTCCCAGATGGACAGGTTAACAATTTGTCAGAGGGTCTGCCACATGAATTGGGATATGTGGAGTAGAGAAAAGAGGGATAAATGAAGATGAAAATAAAACATCTGCCAACAAAAAGTGTTTATTCTTCACTGATGTTAGGCAAACAATCGTTAGACATTGAATGACTGGAACTAAATGACTTTTGGAAGGCTAAACTAATAATAGAGTAAAACAATTAGTATTTTTCAGGAGACTGGGAGGGATGAGTGGACAGTGCACTGCACACTTTTAGGACAGTAACTACTGTGTATGATAATACAAAAATAGGTACGTGTCATTACGCATTCCTTAAAACCCATAGGATGGACAACATTAAAGATGAAACCTAAAGCAAGCCATGAAGTGTGGGTAATAGTGATGTGTCTAAATGTTTATGATGCTAACATGTAGCACTGTGACTTAAAATTTGGGTATTCCAAGCAGTTGGGCATGTATTTAGATACACAATACAAGAACTCTCTGTACTTAACTCTCAAATTTTCTGTGAATATAGAACTGCTCTACAAATAAAATTTATTAAAGAAAGCAAGCAGAAAGCACAGGAGTATCTGAACAAATTAAGTGATAAAGACACAAGTACTTATAATCATTAATAATGAAATTTTAATTGTATTTGGAAGTACTTCATTTGTGACCAGTTTTAAAAATTCAGTTTGTATTTTACATTAGATAAGTTAATATTTTTAAATTTCAAGATTATAGATACTTTACTATTTATTATTTTGTGTCTAATTCTAATGCTATTGTTTTAATGGAGATGTTTTCATTTTTTTCCTGTGCGATTTTACAAAGAAATATTGAAGTACGTGGATTTAAATAACTATATTTTCTGTAGATACCACATTTCATAATAATTTCAAAAGAATTTAATAATATTGTTATGGTTTATACATTGTGTCAACTTGAGAAGTCTAGAAGCTTAATTAATTAAGACAACAGCTCTACATCCTGGAGTATAGAGCACAAGCAGTTACCTGTTCACCGTGCCAATTTGAGAATGTCAGAAATTTAACTAAGAGACTAAGCAGGGAGCCAGGGTTCTTTGTAAATATCCTCATCCTGTGCAAAGGAAGGCAAGGAGATTTGTGAAGCTACACCCACACCGGAGGGAGCGGGGTGGGGGGGTGCTGTGTACAATATAAGGGAGGAGAAGAGGCTTGCTCTTGCCCCTTTTTACTCTGGCTGCTTTTGCTGTGCTGCTGCCTTGAAGTGTTGTCCCTGTGCCATGCCACCCTGCCTTGGAGCCAGCTGATTATGGACTGAAACCTCCAAAAACTGTAAGATAAATAAACCTTTCCTTCCCTAATTTTGGGCATCGGGTATTTCGTCTCAGCAACAAGTGAAAAGTAACCAAGACACATATTTAATGAATTAAGTTTTTTCTGAAATATTGTTAAAGATTTTCTTTTTAAAAAGGGAAGTTAAATGAGAATGAGATGAACGTTAAGTTTAAATATATAAATGTTTTCCTTGGGACATGGGAAATAACTATATTATTAAACTGTCAAAAATAATTAAAATCAGTCGGGCATGGTGGTGCACACCTGTAATCCCAACACTCAGAAGGCTAAGGCAGGAGGATCATTGTGAGTTCGAGACCAGCCTGGGCTACAGAGTGAGTTCATGGCTGGCCTGAACTGCATAGTGAGACCCTGTCTCAAAAAATAGGGCTGGGGATCTAGCTCAGTGGCATAAGCGCCTGCCTGTCAGGTGCAAGGTTGTGAGTTTGATCCCTGGTACCAAAAATAAATAAATAAATAAATAAATAAATAAATAAAATCCTAAGTTTGTGTCAGTCCTAAAGTTTGTAAGTACATAGAACAGATCTTCAAAAAGTTTTTCATTATAAAACTAGTCATGTAGAATCCTAGAAACACATTTTGTAGAGATAGAGAATTATGTTATAAACTTTCATTGTACCTTTTCATTCAAACAAGTAGTGTTAAAAGTTTTACATCTGTGTCCCCCACATCAAAGAAAGCAAAATGCACATATTTTGTTTTCTTTTCTTCTCTCTTTTTTTTTTTTTTTTTTTTTTTTTTTTTTTTTTTTGTGGTACCAGGGATTGAACTCACAACCTCGCACCTGCCAGGGCAGGCACTTAAACCACCAAGCCAAACTCCCAGTCCTGGTATTTTGAGGCAGGGTTGCACTGTGTAGTTCAGGCCAGCCTTGCGCTCACGCTGTAGCCCAAGCTGGCCTCGAACTCATAACGCTTCTCCTACCTCAGCCTCCTGAGTGCTGAGCTTAAAGGTGTGCGCCACCACGCCCAGCTCATATTTTGCTTTCAGTAGAGGGATACAAGCTTTAAATCAGACTTATGTATTACACATAAGAAAACTGAAAAAAATATGATTATATTCTGCAATGACAAAATAAAATGGAGCTTGTGTTCTTAAAATAAGTTATTTGTATAGAGTGCATGCATTTCTAAGTATTATTAAGGCTATTTTATTGACAAATGACAACTAATTTATTAGACTACACTTTCTTTGAAACTACTACTTAGAATTTTAAATCACTTTCAAAAGAATTTTATACTTTCCAGTTATAATGCATGTAAATTTCTTTTACTCTCAAATTTCTAATCTCTAGGTACATAATAAATATGCACAGCATTTTGTTTTGGGCTATGTCATTCTCTTATATTTTTGAATCTAAACATGTTAGTTAATTTAAAATAGAATTTTAACTATATAAACTAAAAATTAAAAGTAAAAAATAAAGAACATGAAATAATTTTTATTTTAGGATTTTACAAAGCAGAGTCTCTGCACATCTGATATTCAAAGTCAACCTTTCAATTTAGTGTTAATTTTCAAAGTGCTTTTGTGTTACTATAAGTCATTTGCATGCATTGACTACTGGTAAATGCTCTTTGTAATCTGAAATTTTTGAATTGCAATATTATGAATTAAATTTCTCCAAACTTGGGGTAGCACAGAGTTCAGTCAATATAAATGGTGGCGATATTAAGATCCTATTTAACTATGACACATGAACATTGAGAAATGTGACCAAGATTAATAATTTCTGTTACACTAAATTTAATATGACTTATAGAAATATATAACATTTTTAAAAAAGAAGTACATAAAATTTAAAAATCTGTAATAAATAGAATTTGAAAGTATATTTCTAAAAAGAAAAAAGATGTCCTACATAGTAAACTTGTAATTACTACTTAGAAACTACCTATGTCCTATGTTTATAATAAAAACATATCAAAAATACTTAAATGCTTAATGTTCAGGAAACTTGTGATCTGTGATTTGTTCTGAAAAGAATGGGGAACCAAATAGTGAATTAAATTATAAGAGTAGAGGATCTTAACTCAGACATAGAAAAGCCCTGATAAAATTCTCACAAACTTGAAATTACTAGTCTTTATACTTTAGTGTCTGATAGGACAAATTCCAAAAGTGAGAAATGTGTATGTGGATGTTGGTAGCTAAACTTACACCAGCACAAATAATATTAGCTGTCTAAGGACATTCTTTTTCCCCTTCTTTTCAGGACTAGAATTGCTACTTTACTTTATGCAGCAAATTAACAAGATTAGGGCTACATTTCACAGTCTGTCACTGCATTTAGGGTGACATTTAGAGGGACCCTATTTGAATGTGTTCTAATGGAGCTGACAGAGTACAATTTTGATAACACCTCTTTATTCTATTCCTGTCAAGGATGGGGACAACCATCTTACAAAGCAAATTTAAATTTGAAGATTCAAGCTGCTAGCTCTAAATCATTGAAAGGAGATTAGGATCCTAATGAACACAGAGCTACTACAAAAACCATGTAGTTTCTTTCCTGTGATTGTGTGTGTGCTACTGTGTGTGTGTTAGAGACACAGACAGAAGATCAGAGAACAGAGAGAAAAGAAAAAACTTTTACTTTGTTTAAAGAATATTTTTAAAAATGAAGGCACACAGCTAAGCCACACCTAATTGAGTCATTTTCCATCTGGACATGTGCAGTTGGAAGGAATGGCACTCCAACAAGAGCAAAACGTAGAATTTCAAAACAGCATAAGTAGTGCAAAATATAGGTAAGTAGAAAGGCAGGCATTCTCACAGGGAGCAACCTGGATTGTTGAATTTATTGAATTTTGTGAATTCAGGTGGAACAAGCACTGTCTACTAAACTTTGCATATTTCTTATATTCATTTGACTCACCTGACCTCTAAAGCCACTTTGTTACAGTAACACATTTAAAAGCATAGTAAGTAGTCAACGTAGTTTGAATAAAGCCTACATAGAACTGAAACTCTCCACATATTTACTGCAAAATAATAATGCTAAAGGAAATAGATGCATGGTAGATATTCCCCAATCTATCATGCAGAGAAATATGGGCACAAGGTTTTCATAGACAGACAAAGCTTGTCACGCAGGGGCAAGGCTGATTTAAGAAAGAATCCCCCTGTCCTCAGGGTGTGGACAGGGAGCAGATCTAACAGCAATCAGTAACAAATAAAATGAAAAAAATGTGGCTACTGTCAGTCGCAAATTCACCAAGTTTGGTATTTTACAAAGGAGGAGAGTGAGTTACGCACTTCAACACAAACCATTAAGTTTTGGGAAACTTTTGGCTTCCGGTTAGATTTATCCAATTCAAATGTGTCTGGTTTACAAAGTACAGTGGTTCATATTATTCAGAGCCTTGGCTGCCATTTCCCACTAGGTCCGCAAACACACTGGGTCAATAGCATTTCAAAACAGAATGAAAGCATTACAATATGAATTAAGCTAAGCACTAGAATGTGTGCAAATGTGTATGTGTAAGATTTGAAGATTCAGGAATGTTACAGGTTACTAGCAGGCAATTGTATGTAACAAAATATTGGCAATTAAAAGTTCATTTCAAATTCAATAAGAAATTGGAAATTTATAAATTCCGTTTTCTATTCCTAATTTTACCTCTTTATTTCTGGTTAACAAAATATGCCATCTTTTAGTCATCATCTTGTTACTACCAATACTGAATATGATAAAATGAAACATTATCCATAGAACATTCCTCGATCATGCTGTCCAAATAGATAGGATTAGCTAGCACTGAAATATGGAATTGGTCAACTATTCTATTTAAATCTTAACTAAAATCTATATTCTATTTAAGTATAACTCACTGAGCCACCTTTCCAGTAATGTATTTGTGTAGTCTCTCATTAAGCCAAATTCATCAGATTAGGTAAATTTCAAACAAAGTCACTTCTTCTTTATTAAATGACTTTTTATTGTCTTGATTTTCTAATTTCCAAGGATATCTAGTATATTTTATGAGGAATTTAAAATATGTTCATCAACTTTAGTATTTAATTTTGAATATATGAGATGTGGTTTGTGACTTAATTAGATTTCATTGAAAATTTTTTCTTTCATTTTTTTGACAATTATTAAATCTGTAGCTTTTTTCTTCATATCTAAATTATTATTCTTGTATCTTTAAGTTTTAATTAAATAGACCACTAAGGCCTGTTTTTGGTTACTAGGGCCCCAATATTCCCTTGGTCACTTGTTGTAAATCTATAAAATTCTGTGAGGTTTTTTTAATACACATTCATCTTTTAGAAGCATTTATTTTCTCCCATTCCATGAGTTGACTCTTGATTCTTACTGGTTTATTTTGCTGTGGAGAAGCTTTTAGCTTGATATGAGACCATCTGTGTATTTTGCTTTCTGTTATTGCACTTTTGGAATGCTATATAAAATGCATCTGCTAAGTAGTTAATATTCAGGCTATATAAGATATATTTATATATATGGATTATATATCAAATCATTAACAACAAAAATATCCGATTAATGCATACATGTTTTGAATAGACCTTTATCAAAAAATACAGAAATGATCCATAAGTGCATAAAAATATTCCCACTGCCAATTATCAGAAAAATCCAAATTAAAATCACAATGAGTCATCACTTTAATAAGAATGGCTATTATCAAAATCACAAATGACAATATGCTGACAAGTATGTAGAGAAAAACAAACACCTATGGACTGTTGGAAGGAACGTAGATAAGTTGATAAATTATGGAGTTTCCTCAAATATTTAATAATAAAACTATCATATGACATAGCAATCTCACTATTGGATACATATCCAAAAGAAAATGAAATCAGCATGCCAAGGAAATATCTACACTCATGTTTCTTGCAAAACAATTCATCATAGACAAGATATGGAGTCAATCCAAGTGTCATCAGCAGACAAACTTTAAAAAATGTGATACATGCACATAATGGAATACTATTTATTAATAAGATGAAATCTGAATATTGGGGGTACTGTAGCCTGATTTGATCATTAGTCAATGTATATGTATACAGAAACAACATATTGTGCAAATTTGGACAATTAGTTTGTAACTAAAACCACTTTGGAAATCAGTGTGGAGATTCCTCAAAAAACTAGGATTAGAGGTCTCAATTCACCCAGTTATTCCCTTTCTGGTTATCTTCCCAGAAGATTAAAAACATCATACCAGAGAAATAGATGTGCACCCATGTTTATAGCAGCACAATTTATAGTAGCTAAATTTTGGAAACAGCACAAATGTCCATCCACCAAAGAATAGATTAAAAAGATTTGGCATTTTTATACAATGGAGTCCTACTCAGTCATGAAGATGGATAAACTTGAGACTTTTATAGGTAAGTGAAATAAATCAGACTCACATGAGTAAATGTTGTCTTCCTGGTGTGAGAAACTGAAAGAATAAGTAAGTTCTAAAATCTACAATAGATATTGTGAAATGGGAAGAAATTGTTCAAAAGGAAAAAGGAACTAGGATGGGTAAAAAGAGAAAGAATGGAAGGGGAAAGGGAAAAAGGAAAGTCAGTTATACTCTTAGTACCTCTTAGTTCATTAAAAAGGAAGGTTTGTGCTAATATCATTTGGAGAAATTTTTAGGCTGATACCTTGCACCCTGAGCAACCACTTTAAAGATAAAAACATGCAATGTATTAACTCCTGTTATTCTCTTCTTTTGTTATAATTTTTTTTACCTTTTTCCATAAAATTAAAAAAATGTAAAAGCATACAAATACATGCCTTTAAATCTATTATGCTAAATACAAAATTACATCCATGAAATATTTACATTTTAGTTGTTTTTATTCTAACAGAATGAAAGCAAAATTATATTGAGAATAGTTAAGTTGGGTGAAGTTAGAAATATGTATTAATGTACAGTGCACTAAAATATTTAGTAAAATACTTTTTTGCCAAATACTGTAAAATAGTAATACATGTGCTGTATAAATTCCGAGTAAACTAATGATATAATTCATTTACCAGTAAAATAACTCATATTAATGACTACTTCTAAGTATACATAAACAGCAGATTGAAACTTAATTTGACAAAAATGTTATTTAAATTTAATCAATACATCATAGAATTATATGAAGGGAAAAAGTCTTGTGTGTATGTGCATATATAAATAGGAACTATAGCCAGGCCTTCTCATTGAGCTACACCTCAGTTCTTTTTCTGTTTTTATTTTGTTTCTGATCTTTGTTGTGAAGTTTCTCAGGCTGGACTTAAATTTACAAGGGTCCTGCCTTAGCCTCCTAGGGTGTGAAATTTTAGACACAGTCATACCTGGTTTAAAAAAAAACTATTTTTTATTGGCCATACAGCAATACTTCTTCAAATACAATCATAGGAATTTTGTGGAAATTTTTCAGGTACTTCTAAATATTGGTTTGGTGAGGTTTAGTTGGTTTGGGTTGGATTGGGTTTTAATATTATGCCCAGGTTAGCCTCAAAATGCTAAATTTAATTGATCCTCCCAACTTACCCTCCTAAATAGCTGCTTCTACAGGCACTCCACCACACCCACTTTTAAAACGACAAAAAAGAGTAAATTCAAAGAAAGAAACACTGTTGGCAGAAAACAAAAAACTACAAATGGAGACTGAATAATATACATTGGCTCATGAGAACAATTTCAGGTTTAGTAAATTTTGAATATTATACTTAAATTTTATGATTCACTGCAGTGCTGAAGAATGGTTTCTCCACAGTTCTCTGTTTCTTTTTTTTGTTTGTTTGTTTGTTTGCTTGTTTCATAAAATTAAATATTTCCCACTCTGACTGTTTGGCCTGCTTTTTAAAAAATGCGGTCATAGTTGGTTCTACTTACCTAGAAGCACCCTATTTAATAGGTTCATATCAACTACCATTTGTTTGTACTAAAATTTTCAATCCCTGTTACATATTTCTTAACTTTAAACACAACAAAACTAAAGAACAACAATTTCTCTGAAAGAAAAATAAAGCACTGCTTACAAAGAAAGAAGTAAACACAGAAAGAGAAAAAAAAAGGAACTCATTATGTATCAGGTCAAAAATTACATTATAACTCTAAAATTGAGGACAGTATAGTTATTTGTGTAGTTGGGCAAATTTCAATAGGAGAACTAAGAGGATGGTTAAATGGAGACTACTGGCTATAAAAATCACGTTAATAGGTGAGAAGATGGGGTGAACGCTAATTGCAAAAAGGCTGATGTATATGTAAGAAACACTGCTAATATTCTGAATAGATTCCCTGTTTTTTAGGTATCCTGTACAGACGCGATAGTGAGAGGGCATGAGTAGCGAGAAAACTACTTGGCTATGACAGAAGGTCTTCACCAACTGCTCCGCAGGACGAGCCCACCCCATCGTCCTCTCTTTCTATGAGTGACAGCAGCCTGATGTCACAGTGCTTGAGTGCTATGCAATCTGACCTTAGTTATGTGTAGATTAAAAATTAATGATAATGTAAAACCAACTGCCAGAAAGAAGTATGTGGAAAACTTCATTTTGCGCTGTTGGCAGGGGAGATTGTACACAAGTGCTAGCAGGATTTTCCGGGGCCAACCACCTTATAACAAAAAAATCCAAAATTTACCTTTGAGTCGATTTTTGATAATGCTTATTTCATAATCGGAACATAAGACAGGGGAATGACAAATACTGAAAGAAGAAATTGTTCTTGCATACAATTCATATATTAATATCTAGAATATGTAAAATTATATAGAAAAAGACAATCCATTAGTAATAGATAAAGTTTAAACACAAAAAGCTAGATATTATTAACAGTCTTAGTGAAAAACTGAAACATTAAGGTGACAACCATCAAGTCTAACAAGAAGTGTTGGTTTTACAGTGTGAAACTACTAAATTGCTAACGGGCATGGATCTGTACAACTACCTTGGGAACCGATTTAGTACTATCCCATAAAATTGAAGATATGCATATCCTATGACTTAGAAATTTGTGCATGTGCACCTAGGGAGGCGTATAAAGAAATTCATAGAAGCTTTGTTTGCATTATTCAAGAGGTTAGTATTAAATAAAATTATGGAAGGCCATTGTTTCAGACTGGAATACTGCACAAGTCTCCAACAAATCAAGCCAAACCAAAGCAAACCAAACCAAACCAGAGTCCCTCAAGTTTAATGTCAGATAGTTTTATTGAAACAAAGGAGGTGAGATCCTAAGTCAGATCAGTTTTTCATGAAAAACAGGATGTACCAGTTTACCCAAGAATGCAACATAATGAAGTTCTCTCTGCTTTAACTTTTACAGAAAAATGACCTAATGTATTCTGATGTTCACCGGTTTCTTTTTCCTTGTTTATTGCTCTGTCATTGCCCAAAGTGAGCTATCATTTTATTTTGAATAAATGCTGCAGCAATTCATAAGTCCGAAATAAAATACAATTAGAGCTGTAACCAAATTTGCTGCAATTTTGTCTCTTGACACTAGAAATATTCACACCATGTTCCACACTAATGTGTTTATGGTAGAGAGAAGAATTTGTAGAAAATGATAAGGAAATTCATACAAATAATGACAAAAATCTTTTTTTTTTTTTTTTTTTTTTTTTTTGCAGCACCAGGGATTGAACTCACAACCTTACACCTACCAGACAGGAACTTGAGCCACTGAGCCAAACTCCCAGCCCTGGTTTTCTGAGGAAGAGTCGCACTATGTAGCTCAGGCCAGCCGCTCGCTTTGTAGCCCAAGCCGGCCTCGAACTCACAAAGCTCCGCCTACCTCAGCCTCCCTAGTGCTGGGATTAAAGGCGTGCGCCACCACGAAAATCTTGAAAGTGATCTGTGAATTGGAAGGATAGGAAAACGTGGTCAGGAAATGACCCAGGAGACTTTAAGTGTTTTTAAAGAAAGCAATTTAGTCTACAACTTACTGAACCGTAACATATTTATGTTATGTTTAAGAATATATATAGGTTGATGTAGAGTTTTCTTTGCTATAATTAGAACAGCCTCGGAAGTATTTTTGTCTTCGTTATGGATAGAAAAGAAAGTAAATTGCATTCTTTTATAGAGCTAAAATATTATATCATTTTTATACATGATAATAAAATGTAACAAAGTTTTAATAAGTTAAAACTTGAAAATCATAAAGTTACTCAATGAGTTTTATTTTTTGTTATAGAGTTAACTACTGAACTGCACACTGGAAGAAAGTTTGTTTACTGATTTTTCTACTCTTCCACATTATATAAGAATTTCTATACATGATAAATCATTTATAAGTCTGCTATGTACACGCCAGTCTGGTTAAGAAAGTTTAGACAGACTATGAATGAAATATATTGGGAGAAAGATACCATTGAAAATCTGCCACCTGGTGGAAGTCACCTGGAAAACACAAAAATCAGATTTATTTTTCTTTCCTTCTGTGGTTCTCTTCTTACATCGCCCCAAAAAGTTCATCCAGTTAAAAACAAATTGAGCAATGAAAGAAGACAGTATTTTATTTTTTCTTTTTGTAGTCTTGTGGACCATTAAAATTATTTTGGACACAGTTTAAAATGAAGAATATGGAATAATTTCCTTAAAATGCATAATTCTTACATTACTATGAATATATTATAATGTTTCACAATAAATATCACAAGAAAATACTTATGTTATAATTAATGACCAAAATAAATATTCTAAATGTGCATTAGTATCATTATTTCTATTGGACTATAATAGTCTTAAGAATAAATCAACTGTGAATATTAACTCAATTTGGAGTACGTCACTAGGATTCAGTTCTGAAAACCAGAAAATTTTTTTTCTCACAGTGTTGTGTATAGAATAAGATCTCATATCTCATGATGTTCAAATCTTAGCCTTCCTCTTTAGCACTACCATTTGTATTTGTACTGGTAATGGAGCACGTACACTGCTGATATAGCTGTGTCATTTCTCTATTTTGTAACATTAAATTTCATTTGTGTATTAATTTTAGTTGCCTATGTTCTGAATCTTTTTTTAGCTCAAAAAGATGAAAAATCATTGAGGACATAACAAGACTCACTAATCTAATGTTACAGTTATTTTCAGATTTATAGCCTTTATACATTGAGATCATTGCCATCTATAACCTAGAGTGGAAAAAATTAAGAAATGATAGTTTATAGGAACCCATGCATAGTAAAAGGATTTAAGGATTTCTATTCTGGAATACAAGAGCAATTCTGTCACTTTCTCAAGTAGCTCTTCTCCTGCCTTTGATCACAGAGCAATTTTATAAAAATAATTTGTTAATAATTTGGATTACTCTATAAAGGAGAAAGGGTTGAAAGACATCAATAATTATGGATTAGATAAAGTAAAATAATGCTTCCTAATGATTTACAATGAATAATCACAGGCAAAAATGAAAATGAAAATGATGTTGCAATAATACACTTGACTATGAGAGATTGTGGCTTATTTTTAATGTAAACTTCAGCGTAAGAAACCAGACATTTATATTTCTCAATCATCCGTTGAAGAACTTATGGAATAGTAAGGTAAAGATAACTAGAAAAAATCATAAATACATGAGAATTTATAAAAAACTGGGTACTTTCCTTTAGATAAGAGTCAATCTCAATTTCACCTAGTAATGTCAGAGTAAAGTGAAATATTGTAAAAGAATAAGAAAATACACTTATCAATATTACATTTCCACTGGTAGAAGTAATATTTCTAAGCAAGGTAAAATGTGAACAAAAAGCTAAGTATAGGAAAATAGAAAAAAAAACTTATTACTTGAATTCCCTAAGGAGCATTTATGTTTGTGATGTCATTAGCCTATTTAAATATGTAGGACCTGGGATACAGTCATCAGCAGCACAGCACCTGCCTGGAAAACACAAGATCCTGAATTTGATTCCCAGTACCAAAAAACCCAAAAAGTACAAAAAAAGAGAGGAAAATTATGGACTCTCTGATTTTAGACAATCAAAACGGAATGCTATTGTAACTGTAGGCTTTATTTCTGTTGCTTGTCTGTGAACACACACTCTCTTGGTACATTCTTGTTGACACATTAACTTTTATTACACCTTTAGGAGTAACTCATTGAGGTATGCTTACTGAGCTTACTACTTACAGAAAACTTGTTTATTTAGTTAAATTATTTTCTGTGATGGCTCAAGTGCCTGCCTGGCAAGCACAAGGGTCCTGAGTTTGATTCCCAGTACAAAAAAAAAAAAAAAAAAAAAAATCTGTGAATTTCTGGCAAGAAATCCAAAAGTGACGCATATTTTTCAATGACATCTCTACCAAAGGTTATAATAGTCTTCAATTTTGCACTTTAATTATTTATCAGGATACTTTTATAAACATAAGAATATCTTCACCTATCATATACATTGAACTTAAATATGTAACTGAGAATTGGTTTTTGTGCTTGAAATTCAATCAGATTTTCTGTTTTTGAGATGTATTTACATTTATTTGTAATTCTGAATGCATTTGTGTAGCATTTTGTGTAGAAATACTAACGATTTCTTCATATATTTATCATCACTGCTTCTAATATGGAAGTCTATGGCTGATAGGCTCAATATTCTACAATTTTGTAAACATACAAAAATTTCATCTGAGTCATATTTATTATCTTATTGTCTATGTCACTATTATCTCCTGGAATTGCTCCACTAAATAATTTTCATTTACAGTGTTTGGTTTTTTCCAACTCCCCCACATCCCTATGCGTCACGATTTCTGTCTTGCTGTTTATTCTAAAGCTCAGATCCCCAGCGGTGCACCATTATCATAGACCATTAACTTTATGGTGTGCCAGGAGGTGATTCCTTTCAGTCAGATGAACAATGTACATGAAGATAATGTGTCATTGTCATAACTTTTATTTGTATTTTATCAACAGGGATAAATTTTGGGACTGTGGGAGGGGTGATATTTATCCATCTGTGTATATAAATCCATATGGATATATATGGCAATCATGAATATATATAAAATTATCCTGATTATACAAATTTATTTCATAAGATATGGTAATTTTGTACATTTATCCAGTGTATAATGATCAAACTGATGGAGTTAACATTTCCATTATCTTTAAATATTTTTTAAATTTTAAATTAATATAGCAGTTATATATAGAGAGGTTATAACATGTAATTTCAACACATTTTTAAAGTGTGTACTAAACAAAAAAAGGTAATTCATGTTTTTATCTCTTCATCATTACTGTATTTTTGGAGAATTTCTGCTCCTCTCTATTACTTACCCATAAAATATAATTTATTGCCAATTATAATTATTGTGAAATAGATTACAGTTTATTTTTTTACTGTGCTGTACAGCATAAGACCCAATCATGTGTTTTGTTACCTATTATTAAACCTCTTTATATCCTTCCTGTTCTAACCATTTCCAACAATTAGTAATCACATTGTGATTTTTTCTTCTTTATTTTGACTTTTATTAGTACACATCTGCAGTACATGTGGGGAATTGGTACAGGTACATAACACACTTCAATTACATTTTTCCCTTTCTGCTATATGTATTTATATAATTAATTTTTAATGTAAGAATTTGGTCTCTCTAAGTATCAAGGTAATGCTGGTATTATTAACTAAATTTTAAAGAATTCACACCCAGTGAATATTTTGAAATAATTTGGAAGAACTGACATTATTTCTTCCTTAAAAGTTTAAGGAATTTGAATTACTGAAGTTCAATCAAAACGATATAAAAATCCTTAACAACCCAATATCAATAAATGAAATTAAAGATGTAATTAAAAAATTATCAACAAAGAAGAGCCCTGGCCCTGATGGATTTACTGCTGAAGTCTACAAGAAATTTAGTGAGGATCTAACACCACTACTTTTCAAACACTTTAATGAAATTGAAAGGGAAGTGATACTCCCAAATTCATTTTTGGAAGCACATATTACTTTCATTCCAAAACCAGAGAAGGATCCAACTAAGAAAGAGAATTACAGGCCAGTCTCCCTAATGAACATCGATGCAAAAATTCTTAATAAGATATTGGCAAACAGACTGCAGCAAATTATCAAAAAGATTGAAAACCATGATCAAGTGGGATTCATCCCAGGGATGCAGGGATGGTTCAACATGCATAAATTCATAAATGTATTACATCATATTAACAGAGCCAAGGATAAAAATCATGATTATTTCAATAGATGCAGAAAAAACTTTTGATAAAGTCCAGCACCTATTCATGATAAAAACTCTACAGAAAATTGGAATAGATGGTCTTTATCTTAATCTGATAAAAGCTATCTATGACAAACCGATAGCTGACATTATACTAAATGGATGAAAACCGAAAGCTTTCACTTTAAAATCAGGAACAAGACAAGGATGTCCACTCTCTCCACTCTTATTCAACATAGTTCTGGAAACTTAAGCTAGAGCAATCAGACAAGAGAAAGAAATAAAAGGAATAAAGATAGGAAAGGAAGAAGTTAAACTAGCATTATTTGCAGATGACATGATACTCTACCTAGAGGATCCTAAAAACTCCATCAAGAGACTTCTAGATTAAATAAGTAGATTTAGCAACGTAGCTGGTTACAAGGTCAATACCCAAAAATCAATAGCATTTTTGTACACGAATAACAATGGCACTGAGAGAGAAATTAAGAAAACAATGCCTTTTACAATAGCATCTAAAAAAATGGAATATTTAGGAATCAATTTAACGAAAGATGTAAAAGACCTCTATTGAAAACTATAGTACTCTAAAAACGGAGATTGAGGAGGATGTTAGAAGATGGAGAGATATCCCATGCTTTTGGGTAGGAAGAACCAATATAGTTAAAATGGTTATACTTCCAAAACTGTTATACAGACTTAATGTAATCCCAATCAAATTACCAGTAACATATCTTACAGAATTAGAGAAAACAATTCTAAAATTCATTTGGAACAAGAAGAGGCCTAGAATAGCAAGGGTGATCTTGGGCAACAAAGACAAGGGGCATCACAATTCCTGACCTGAAACTATACTATAAAACTATCATAATAAAAACAGTGTGATACTGCCAGAAAAAACAGACCCAAGGATCAATGGAATAGATTAGAAGATTCAGAAACAACTCCAGACACACTAAGCTATCTTATTTTTGATAAAAGTGCTAAATAGATTCATTGGACAAAAGATAGCCTTTTTAATAAGTGGTGCTGGAAAAACTGGCTTTCTACATGTCAAAGATTAAGATTAAACCCATATCTTTCACCATGTACTAACTTAAAATCTAAATGGATTGAAGATCTCAACGTTAAAACAGAAACATTAAATATGCTGGAAGATAAAATAGGTAAGGTTCTTGAAGACATTGGTGTAGGCAAAGACTTTATGAATAAAAGCCAGACTTCACAGGAATTAATGCAAAGAATTAACAAATGGGATCTCATCCTACTGAAAATCTTTTGCACAGCAAGAGAAACCACCAACAGTGTGAAGAGACTACCAACAATCTGTGAGAAAATGTTTGCCAGCTGTCCCTCAGATAAAGGATTAATATCAAAAACCTATAAAGAACTTAAAAAAATCAGTCCTCCAAGACTTAAAGTCCCAATCCCAAAATTGGCATTTTTACATATAAAAATACATTAAAAAATGTTCAACAGCACTGGCCATTTGAGAGATGCAAATGAAAGTATCACTCAGATTCCACCTCACTCCAGAAAGAATAACTAGTATTATGAGGGCAACTAATGACAAATGCTGGAGGGGCTGTGAGCAAAAAGTAACCCCTCTTCACTGTTGGTGGGAATGCAGGCTGCTGCAACCTCTGTGGAAGTCAGTGTGGAGATTCCTCAAAAAGCTAGGATTGAAAGTCCCATTTGACCCAGCAAAGTTCCCTTTTGGGTATCTTTCCTAAAAGAACTAAAAACATCTCATCAGAGCGCTATATGTTCATCTATGTTCATTGCTGCCCAATTCACAATAGCTAGATCATGGAAGCAGCCTAAATGCCCCACGACTGAGGATAAATGGATAAAAAAGATGAGGTATTTCTACATAATGGAATACTACTCAGCTATAAAGAACAACAAGCTAGACGTTTTCACCCTCAAATGGATGCATGCTGAGGATATGCTTCTCAGTGAACTGAATAAGTCACATATACCTGGCTATCATATTATTGCACTGGTTTGAAGAACTCAAACAAAACCTATATATATATAAAAGTTAGAGAAAAAGAAAAAGAGAATGTTTATTATTTTATATTTGGATCCAATTTTGCTTTTTGAATTACATTATTTTCTGCTTAAAAAATAGGTCTTGAAATCTTTTAAAAAAGGAAAAATGAATTTTCATTTTAGACAAGGTTTTAATTTTTGCTGGTGATTTCAAAATTTTTTCCTTAGACATAAATTTGTATATGTGTATGCATAGGATAGCTAAAATGACTATACTTCTAAATGTATTGGTTATTGAAAAGGAACAGTTGATACTCACATGTTTACATTAATTTTGCATGTCTATATCTGTTAATCTAAACAACCCTTTTGAAGGTAGTGATATGCAATATTGCAACCATTGTCAAATTCTTATCATCTTGTTTTGTAAACCTATAATATTACTGTTTTGGATTTGTTAAAAAATAAAAAAATAAAAGTACCTAAAGAAAAAAAATGTCTAATAAGATTCAGTAGAGAAGTAACCCAATTTTTGAGGCGGCTCGGGCCTCACAGCAGGCAGGACCGACGCATGGATGACGCGGAGACCAGGCTGATGGCGCAGATCCAATTTTATTATGGAAGTACAGCAGGCTATATAGAGGGTGCGGGCCAATAGGGAGTGAGAGCCAATGAGGGAGAAGAGGCTGACAGTATCTAGGCAGACTTAGGTCCGTAAGG
>RJWM01021038.1:0-36068 GCA_004363535.1 Dasyprocta punctata
AAATATAATCAATCATGCAGTGCAATATTATACATACTTTAAAAATGTTATTGGAAAATGTTTTATGATCTGTAAGTCGAAAGAATCCTCTCCCACCATTTCTGTCTTCCTGCTGTTCCCCATACCCATGCTTTCTTTGTTCCAGTTGGCATGTAAACTTGTTTTTCCCGCCAAATGGCCAAATGAGTCAGTTATGATGGGAGCGTCAATTGATTTGAGCAGATGTGTGTCAATGTTACTTGGAAAACTAGATGCCAAAAACCAGGGCCACAGAAAAAGGCAGTGGTTGCAACTCTGTAAAAATTATGCATGTGCACAGACAAGGACAAATGTGGAACCCCAAACAGGAAAACAGTTGGATATACTCCAGTGCTGGGAGAGTAAATGATTGTATGCTGCTTTCGATTTCCACTAATACAGGCAACTGTCCAATTAAAAAAAAAAGTCATATGGACTCGGCAGTGCAAATTATTTTGCAAATTGTTTTCAAACACCATACCTGTCAATTCAAGGCAGCGGGTACAGCAGGGGAATGGGTTTATTCCTGGAATCCTGAGAATCCTGGACCATAGAGCTCAGGGCAACACTTAGAGAAAACATTTATTCTATAAGGTGGGAGTTTAACATCCAGGCAGCTTCCCTGAGAAACTGTAAGAGAAAAATAAAATACTTTTAAAAGCATGTTTAAGGAAGATCAACGAGAGTTCATTGATAGAAAGGAAAAGACTTAAGTTGGGGGACTATATCCATATTGGCCTAAATTTCTAGAGCTCTATTTTCCTATTGGCCTGCAGTATTACTCTCATAACGATAGAGCTTTATATATGCCTTTGTACTTAAGAGTTACTGCATTACACTTAAATGAAAAAGTCCATACACACCAATTGTAGCAACGTGCATCTCCTTGCCCCCCACCATATGCCCCACTCATACCCACCCATTAGTTACTGCTCACTAAATGAACAAGGATCTGCTAGCTTTTTTTCTAGTATTTTACCTATCTGCACCTTTGCCTCCCTCCCAGCCCCCATATTTGACCTCTTTGGCAAGTTCAAAAGGGCTTAACCACCTCGGGGGATAGTAAATTGAGTCACTAGGGAGGATCCCTGAAAGGCTTCCACTTCCTGTGGTTGCTCCAGCCTTGAAGCCCTCCCCCTTACACTACTGAGCTGGATAATCTGAGCAACTTCTGGGAATTTGAGGAGGAGGCCCCAGGTTCACCTCTAGAGTCAGAGAGCTGAGAACAGTGGAGCAGGCTGAGCGACTTGGTTGCTTTGAACTCCTGAGTCTCCTAAGGCAGCTCCCCCACCTTTTCAATGTTCCCACCTCTACTTGCTCCCAAACCTGACTATTAGCCCCAAACCAGATCTTTTACAGGGCCGGCCATAGAGACATGATTGTTAGAACCATAATCCTGACATGTTGCCATCGTGCCATGTTTTTATCCACTATTCCAAATGCTTTCGTATTTGTTGCTTGCAACAGTCTTGAAAAATAAGTAAGCAGCATAAGGCAGTCAAAAACAATTATAAACTAGAAAAACTGGGTCTCTGGAGGTGAAAGGTTTGTCCCAGGCTAGTCGCTAGGGTCTCCTGCTCTGGGCCTTATGCTGTGCTGCACATGTCCTTGCCTGCCTGTTAATCAGAACCCACTCCACAGTAGTGACTAGAGCAGGAAATGGAGCTGAAGTAGTACATTTGGTTAGAAAGCTGCTAGGTAAAACTGACTAGTCTTAAAAGGAGCTGGACGCTTCCTAGGTGAGGCCCAAGATTGGTCCTCAGATTTCGAAGTAGTGGCGATGAATCAGCCAGCTGTGTAAGTCGATGTTCACAAAGCAAAAAAGTGTGATTAAAATTTATTTTTAAATGTCTGGCCCGTTCTTGATATTTTCTTTAAATTCACCCAAATTAATCTTAAGGAAGCAAGTAGAATGTCCAGTCGTAGGGGTTAATTTAAGTCATTCACTCCTAGAAACTTTTTTGGCTATTACAAATAATAAAGACTACCTAGGAACCTGGAAAGTGCTTATGACTCCAGTGACTGGAAAGTAAGAGCAGAAACCGGAGAGAACCTGTAAACAAACTACTTGTTGCTTAATAGTGGTAGGATTAGACCAAAAGATTTTTCCCTCTCTACTTTTTCATGGTTTTTGTTTTTTATTTATTTATTTATTTTGTTATGCTGTGGCCTTTTTTTCTCTTTTTGTCAACCATGATTCTCTAAAAAAAAAAAGTCTTTAGGAGTCATAAACAATACCAGAATTTTGGGTCCAGAATACAAAGACCTCAAACATTTCGGGGATCATCATGTCACGAGATACCACTGTGCACTTGTGACAGATTGATAACTGAAATGTCTGGGAGCCGCTCATCTTCATAGCCATACATGTGGTAAGTAGTACAAGACCAATCTAGGAAAAGTTCAAGAGGAATGTGGGCCTTAAGCAAGGAGTAAAGCGGTTGCCATCAAGCGGGGACATGAGTTGCTTTTGCATAAAATTTAAATGTGAGTGTTTAACTATTGCTTTACATTTCTATTGTAGTGAACTGAAACTCACAGAATATATGATTTTATATTTAGGCTAGAATCTTAAAGAAGTTATGGTCAAACAAACCAGAACTGGAAAAATGTAGCTGTAGGCATTATAAGGACAAATTTATCTTTAATATGTTGAGTCCACACATGGTCAAGAATAGACAGAAAACTACACAAACAGAAAGTGAAAAAATAAAAATAAAATATGCTATTTCAGTATTTTTCAAGGATGGAAATTAGGAACATCTGAATGACCAACAACAAAGGGTTGCATACATAAAATATTGTGTATCTAATACAATGAAATAACATTCCTTCATTTAAAATAATGTTTCTGAAAATATTTTTGTGACATGAGAATGTACTCCTGATAAAGTGTTTAGTGATAAAAGAAATATGCAAACTATTTCCCTTCTCTGCAAGTATATAGGGAGCATTTGGTATGCATAGTTTTTGTATCAGTATACAGATAAAAAGCTAGGAGGAAATACATCAAAACCTTAGAGCGGTCATTTCTGAGTTGTGGTCTAATATGTGATCAAAGAAAGATGCCAGGGGCTAGGAAAGTAGCTCAGTGGTAGAGCACGCATGAGAGAACCTGGAATCAATCCCCAACACCAAGAACAAAAAGAAAAAATGATGCTAAACTATTTTTGCGATGTGTTCCTAATATGTAATATGAATGTATTGGGAGCATTTTGCATTCATAGTTCTGTGTCAATAATATGGAAAAAAGGCCTAGAGGAAGTAGATCAAAAGTCTGAAGGTGATTATCTCTAAACTATGGCACTGGAAGCGATCAAAGAAAGATGCTAAACTGTTTTTGCGATGTGTTCCTAATATGCACTATAAATATATTGGGAGCATTTTGCATGCATAGTTTTGTATCAATATACGGACAAAAAGATGGAGAGAAGAAACCAAAGATCTAACAGCAGTTATCTGTGGTTTGTGCAGAATTATTTTTGCAATATGTTCCTGATATGTAATATATAAGTGTATTGGGAACATTTTGCATCCATAGTTTTGTATCAATATATGCAGAAAAGACTAAAAGGAAATATACCAAAATTTGAGTAAGGATTATGTCTGGGTTTCTGGTATTATAGGTGATATTTATATATCTTTTTGTGCTTTTATGTATTTTCCAAGTAATACCTGTATAAATAAAATGTATTACTCTTATAACCATAATAAAACTTATCTTTTTAAAAAAAAAAAAAAAACAGTCTATAGTATTTCTTTTAAAGCATGAAGCCCTGACCTAGGGATGGGAGGGGGGACTTTCTAGTTTGGGAAACAGTGAGTCTTGAACACATTTTCAAACCTATCTGTGAACAAAGCTTCAGCTGGTTCTGTAGTGCAAATCTGTGTTTTCATTTGCACTTGGCAAAGGAAAAAGAAAGTATACTTTAAAAATATAACCATGACAGAGTAATAATAGTAATGTTGCTAAACAGACTGCTATCTCCTGTCTAATCAAAGTAACACTCTCAGAGTAGAGAAAGTTGAAACAGACTTCTTTTCCTCCAGGAGCAATTCAGGAAGGCGGCACTTGGATGCTTGCCCAGGGCCTCAAGACACACTGGTCAGTTTGGGACATGCCTGAGTCACGAAAGCACCTTACACAAAGCCTAATTCCACTTAGCTAACTTTCTGCAGATGCATTTCCCCCACAAATTCTGCCCAGCTCCATAATAAGCCCTGGCATCGGAGAACACAGGTGACCTTTACGCCTCAATTTAGGCATTCCCTGGCCTGGTAAGGGAGACAGAACCATCTGGTAATATCCAAGGCCAAGGTCTGACAGGGCTCCTACCAAAGGTTTTAATGTTCCGAAATTGCACCTCGTTAGAAGAGGAGCTAAAGTCTCTCGGAGCCTTCTGGAAGCACTCTGGAGCAATTGCCCCCTCCAAAGAATTATTTGCACTCTAGCAAGTCCGTACTGTGTATTTTCAAAATGTATCCATCATGTTTCTTAAAGCAGAAGCTGAAGTTGTGAGGCAATCCTATCCCTCTACAAAGACATTTCTGAGACCATACTTCTCATCTACTCATGTCCTATGTTTGTTCTGCTCAACAAATGTTCATACAGCTATTCTTGCCCTTTTGCTGAAATATGTGTGCTCCTGTTTAAATTCTCATAAGCACTTTTCTCTGCACATTTGATCATCAGACTGAGCAAATTTACTGGGTACCTAGCTCTGTACTCGATTTGTGAAGAAAGTGGAGGATGGAAGAGAAGCAAGGGTTAAAGATGTATAAAGCCAGGGAGGCCTTGAATGCTGAAATTCCTTCCTCTCCAAACGTACAGAGCAGGAATCAGCTGAGGCTTTGACCTTCTTTTGAGCCAGGTCTGATCACACAGAAAACTTGCTTTGCTCAGCTGAAAAGGCCAAGTGGCCTCTTTCCCCCTAGCCTAACTCCTGCCCTTGCTCGACAGAGTATGGAATAAGGGGAAAGTGTGGGCAGGAACCCTTCTTAAATGGGAGCTCTCTCTTTCCGGCCTGAGAAAGACTGCTCAATTTGAGTACTAATCTTAAGCCCCTCTCATTTACCAGCGAAGAAATCCCCAGCCTCTGAAGTTCAGAAAAAATAAAATGCCCTAGAGTTTGGCTCCTGCAGACAGCACTCCTGCTAGTTGAGAGCGCGCCAAGCGAGGTTGGGGGAGGAGGCACAGAAGGTGGGAGAGCTTGGCGTTGCTAACGAGTCGGTTCAGCCCTCATTTTACAGAAGAGGAAATGGAGCTGCAGAGAAAGGAAATAACTCGCGAGAGGTCATGTGGAGAATTGGTGGCAATATTAGAACTTGAAACTTAGTCTCCAGGGCTCTTTCCTCTGAAGTATGGGGTCTGAAAGACAGAGGGGGTGACCAAGGAAGATACTGGAAGTTGTGGGACTCGTTTACATCTTCAAAGGAAGGTAGGACTGGAAAAGGCGGAGAGGACAGGGGAGGACATTACAGGGAAGGGTGACTCACAGGAGCACGGGCAGTGATGTTTGCGGCCACCGGAAGTGTCGGGGTAGTCAGGAGAAAACTGGAGGTCAATTCTTGCTTCTCAAAGTGGGCTTGAGTGAACCTTAAGTATATAACATTGTCCCAAGGGGTGAAAATGTCCCAGAAAACATATGGTAAAACTTCCTAAAGTGCAGATTTGATGCAGCAGTGAAAAATTGTAAGCTCTGTTTTTCTATTAAGCACAGATTTTTAAAAGATAAAACTAAGATTTCAAAAATCATTTCAAGCATGTTTCAGGCTCCCCCTGGCTGTCCCAGGACTCCCACTCGGGTCTCATTCCGAGGGAGTATTTATGCACTAATCTCCAGACATTTGGCTTTTTATTTGTTTTTCTTGCCAGAGCCTGATCCTCCTAGTGTTCTGATAACAGCTCCCTGGCTCAGCTCTTTGGTGAAGGCCCTTCCTCCACTGCAGTAAGGGGATTCTGAAGGGGCTGCCAATCCCAGAAAGCTGCTGAGCCTCCTATCAGGCATACGACCTGACATAGGCCAATCATAGTATCCCATCTTCCTTTTCCTATTGGTTGCCCTAAAAAGATAGCTCATGTGACCCTAAGCCTAACCAATCAGATTACAGTATTTGCCTTGGATTTATTACTTTTTAATTTAATTTAATTTAATTTAATTATTTTGGTACCAGGGATTGAACTCACAACTTCACGCCTGCCAGGCAGGCGCTTACTCCACTGAGCTAAATCCGCAGCCCTATTTTTTGAGACAGGGTCTCACTATGCAGTTCAGGCCGGCCTTGAACTCACTTTGCAGCCCAGGCTGGTCTCGAACTCACAACGATCCTCCTGCCTCAGCCTTCCAAGTGCTGGAATTAAAGATGTACAGCACCACGCCTGGCATTTATTGCTTTTTAAATACTAGAATGGAGTTTCTCTTTCTTGTGCAGTTTTTAAACCTGGAA
Source organism: Dasyprocta punctata (assembly GCA_004363535.1). Taxonomy (NCBI): domain Eukaryota; kingdom Metazoa; phylum Chordata; class Mammalia; order Rodentia; family Dasyproctidae; genus Dasyprocta; species Dasyprocta punctata. Next base: position 6,466 of record RJWM01021038.1, read on the forward strand.
TTTTAACTGGTTATGCCCTCCCTTAGCATGTTGTACCATGTCTATACTGGAGAATACACAGCGTATGAGAGAGAGAGAGACAGACAGACAGACAGAAAGACAGACAGAGACAGAGAGACAGAGAATGTTGCTTTAGGCTTGAGTCCCTGGACCTAAACTCTCTGTGGCCAGGTCTATTCCTGTTCCTTTAGGTTACCAGAGCACATATTGTCCATTTTTGGTTTAAGCTATTTTACTTACTCATTCAGCAAGCATTTTATGCAGCACCTTTGAAATTCCAGGCAACATTCTAAGATATGGAAATAGAACAGTGAACAAAAGCCATCTTTGCAGACCCAGCTGTCATGACGCTTAGGTGCTGGATTGAGCTGTGCTTCTGTCACTTGCAGCTGAACGAGGCCTGCCTGCCAGCCAGATCACAGGAGAGCCAATATGTGAGCCTAAAGACTGTGATACACAATGGGAATCTTTGAAAACCCATGAGCTGAGGACTCTCATAATTTTTCACAAATGTCTAAATTTAAGGCTAGGCCAGGGTAGGAGCAGTGACTATGTAAAGGCTGGAGTGGTCAGGACTGATAGACTCAATTTTTGAAACATCCTCCTGAGCAAGTGGCATGTCTGAAACAAGATCCCTGGAGTGAAATCTAGTTTTGTAGCAAAATAGATGCTCCTAGGACATGTACTGGGCCCAGCTCCTCCTGCCTTACCCTCTTCCCTCATTCAGTCTTTTGGTCCTCCCTTCCCTGGCTTGCTCCATTTCTTTGCCCGTTGAGAGTGTGCTGCACTCATGCTTGGCATCAGGGCTCACTCAGCACTGGCTCTCCACCCGCGACACTGCTGTATGCACCTGGGGACCATATGCCAATGACAGTGACATGTTAAAGGAAAGGAGGGCTGTTTGCTCCCTGCCCTAATGCACTTATCTTTTAGGACCAGATCCAGGTATTTCCTTCTTCTGAGGACTTCCTCAACCACCCCCACCCACGCTGACCCTCCTCTGAACTCCCGCCATAGCCAGTGTCCAGGCACTTGCCCAGAGTACATGAATATTTTTTAGCTATGCCTCCTGCAGTTCAATAGGCTAATTCACAATAGCCAAAGGTAGACGCAACCCAAATGGTCATCAATGGATGAATGAACAGAATATCCCTGCAAGGAGCCGGGCGTGGTGACGCACGCCTTTAATCCCAGCACTCGGGAGGCTGAGGTAGGCGGAGCATTGTGAGTTGGAGGCCGGCTTGGGCTACAATGTGAGTGTAAGGCCGACCTGAGCTACATAGTGCAACCCTGCCTCAAAAAACTAGGGCTGGGAGTTTGGCTCAGTGGCTTAAGCGCCTGTCTGGCAGGCGCGAGGTTGTGAATTCGATCCCCAGTGCCGGAAAAAAAAAAAAAAAAGAATGGCCCTGCAATGGAATATTACTCAATCTGAAGAGTGCTATGGTTTTAATAAGTGTCCCCCCAAAAGCCCATGTGTCAAACGCATGGATCCCAATCAATGGCACTATTGGTCAGCGGTGGAGCCTAGTGGGAAGAAGTTAGGCCACTGGGGGTAATTCCATCAAATAGGACTGTGGGACTCTGATCTCTTCTTCCTCTTATATAGCTTCCTTTTTTATTTCCTTCCTAGCCACCACGATGTGAGCAGTTTTCTCCGCTATGCACTCACACCACAATTTGCTACCACAGGTCCAATGCCATAGACTAAACCTTCCAAAACTATGACCCCAAACAAACCTTTCCTCTTTTTAAATTGAGTATTTCAAGTATTTGGCTACAGTAATGGAATTATAATTAACACAAAGAAAAGAAATTCTGACAATGCTACAATACAGGTGAAACTTACATTATGCTAACTGAAATAAGTCACACACAAAAGGACAAAGAGTTTAATTCCACTTACATGAGTTTTATTCCTATATAGTCAAAATAATGAAGACAAAAAGCACAATGGTGCTTGCCAGGAGCTAGGGGTAGGAGGAAGAGGGTTTAATGATTACCGTGTGCAAAGTTTTAGTTTGAGATGATGAAAAACCTCTGGAAATGGATAGTAGTGATGATTGTACAACTGTGTAAATGTGCTTAGTGCCACTGAAATGTAGTTTAGAAAATGGTTAAAATGATACATTTTGAGCTGGAGATAGAGCTCATTGGCACAGCACCTGACTGGTAAGCTCAAGGTCCTGAGTTCAATTCCCAGTAACAAACAAACAAGATACATTTTATGCCATATATAGACCCGATTTTTAAAAAGTATAGCAACCTCTGTGAGATAACAATCATTCAAATTTAAGGGAGTAAAGGTGTACTCATGGATAGACCACTTGCTTAACATTAGAGAAGACTTGGGTTCAATGCCCAGCACCTCAAAAATAATAATAAACTGGGGAAATCTTTGTTTTTATGCATATTTTCTACTCATATATGCACAGATACATGTTTTTCCAGGACAGATGCTCATGTATAAACATTCTTCAACTTTAACATATTTCAATTTGTTTCAGTGCTTGGTTAAGATATTTTATGTTTTTTTTTTTTTACTATGCAATAGTAAGTACCTACAACAGTATACATAGTTTGTATGTAAAATTAAATGCACACCTGAGAATCCAGCATAACATCCAAACTCAGATGGGTACCTTTGAATCTACCTGTGTTCTTCCCCATCTCATTTCCCTGCCTCTTCCTACCTGCACCTCCACAAGAAACATTATCCTAAGCCGGGCGTGGTGGCACACGCCTTTAATCCCAGCACTCCGGAGGCTGAGGTAGGAGGAGCGTTGTGAGTTCGAGGCCGGCTTGGGCTACAACGTGAGCACAAGGCCGGCCTGAGCTACACAGTGCGACCCTGCCTCAAAAAACTAGGGCTGGGAGTTTGGCTCAGTGGCTTAAGCGACTGTCTGGCAGGTGTGAGGCTGTGAGTTTGATCCCCGGTGCCAAAAAAAAAAAAAAAAAAGAAACATTATGCTGAGTTTTGTGCTATTATTTCCTTGATTACCAAAAGTAGTAACATATATGTGTTCCTCTGTTCTGGACACTTATTGGTGCCTCCCAAACTGCCTTAGAATGTAGTAACTTCATTAGTCATTTAATTATGTCTCCTGATTTTTTTGTTGTTGTTGCTGTTGTTTCTTGGTACCAGGGATCAAACTCACAACCTTGTGCTTGCCAGGCAGGCACTTAAGTCACTGAGCTAAATTCCCGGCCTATATCTCCTGATTTTATGAGTTAGGAATTCAGGCAGAGTTCAACTGGGGATTCTTCTACTTCACCCAGAATATGGGCTGGTCTCGAGGGACCAAGTCTGGAGCATTGGTGAGGAGGGGTTGAAGACTGAGTTCAGCTGGGACTGTTCCCCAGAATGTATCTTCTACAATGACCGACTTCCTATTTGGTCACTCAGGACCTACAGAGGGAAGGTTCTAAGAGTGCCAAAGGGAAGATCTAAGGCCTTCTGTGAGTTCACCTTGGAGGACCTGTGTGTTAGCTTTCCATTGCTGTGATCAAATACCTGAGAAAAACAAGTTAAAGGAGGAAGGGTTTATTTTGGTTCATGGTTTCAGACATTTCAGTTCATGGTAAATGACTCTATTGCTTTTAATCTGTGCTAAGGCAAAAACATCATGGTAAGCCGGGCGTGGTGGTGCATGCCTTTAATCCCAGCACTCGGGAGGCTGAGGTAGGCAGAGCGTTGTGAGTTCGAGGCCGGCTTGGGCTACAACGCGAGCGCAAGGCCGGCCTGAGCTACATAGTGCGACCCTGCCTCAAAAAACCAGGGCCAGGAGTTTGGCTCAGTGCCTTAAGTGCCTGCCCTGGCAGGCGCGAGGTTGTGAGTTCAATCCCCGGTGCCGCCAAAAAAAAAACAAACAAAAAAAAACCATCATGGTAGCAGAGTGTGGCACAGTAAAGCTTCTCACCTCGTGATAGCCAGGAAGCAGAACAATGGAAAAAGTCAGAGAGTGTAACCATGAGTCAGGCTGGATTCAAAGGAAAGAGAACGTATTCTTTATTCTACCACAGTCCCCAGGAAATAAGTTTGAAATGCCGTATGGTGACAGAAGCCCTATACATGCTGATTGTTCTACATCAAATGTCACCTTCTCTCTTGGGGTATCCTTATATCTTGTTTTTCTTTCTTTAAAAATGCCTTCTTATGGAAAATTCAAACATATAAAAAGAAGTATCATGAACTTCATATATTTTCATCACTCAGCTTCAACAATTACCAGTTCCCGGTCACTGTTGTTACAGCCACATCCCTGCCTACTTCCCTTCCTCACTCCCATATTATTAAAAAAACAAAACCCAGACATCGAGCTATTTTATTTGTAAATTTACTGTGTGTTTGTAAAAGATAAAGACTCTTTAAAAAACAACCATAATGCCATTAGTTCATATTTTTATAAATACATTAATCCCTTGATATCAATGGGTATTCAAGCCTGTGCCCAAATTCCCAACTACCTCCTAAGTGTCATAAATGTATGTGTAGTTTCAAGTTTGTTTGAACTGGATTCCAGATGAGATCTAGACATCACTACTGGTGGGAATTTCTTTAAGTCTCTCTAAATCTACAGGTTCCTCCTTTATCTCTTTTTTTCTTGCACTTTATTTGCTGAAGATGGCAGGTTGTCTGTCCCGTAGAGTTTCCCACTGTCTGGAGTTGGCCACTTGCAACCTAGTCTCTTGTATTTCCTGCAAGTTTTTAGTTGGCTGTAGAGGCTTGAACGGATTCCAGTTTGATTTTCTTTTTGCATTTGGGAGGCTGAAGCGGGAAGATCACCACAAGTTCAAGGCCAATGTGGAATACATAGCAAGACCCTGTCTCAAAACAAAACAAAACAAAAAAAACTTTACAGGTACAATATACTGGGTTGAATAATGCTCTCCACAAATCATGTCAATTTGGAACCCATGAATGTGAACTTATTTGGAAATAGCATCTTTGTAGAAGTTAAGATGAGATCATATGGGATTAGTGCTCCCCTATCAATATGACTGGTGTCCTTATAAAATTAAGGAAAGTCGGACACAGACAAATATGGAGGGAAGAAAGCCATGTGAAGATGGAGGCAGAGGTTGGAGTTATGCAGCCATATTAAGGAAACTGAAGATTGCCAACCACCGATGTGGAGGTACAGCTCACAGGTAGTGCACTTGACTGGCATGAGTGAGGTCCTGGTTCAATTCCCAGTGCCAGAGGAAGGGAAGGGAAAAGGAAGAAAGGAAAGACCAGAACTAGTTTATAATACTTTGTTATAGCTGCCCCTGGAAACCTGGTGGTTTGTTCTTTCAAAAAGCACAAATAACCAGTGACTACATAGTAACTACATGTCTTTATGTGATGCTAGCTGCATGGTTAATTCTGTTATTATTATTTATTAGCCAAAATAGTCTATGAAGAGAAATATCATCTCACGTACTATTTGAGTCATCAGTGGTACCATTTATATAGGAAGCAGCTTGACTCTCTTATTTTTCCTCCACCTTTCTTTTTTGAAACTCAAGAATGAGTTGTTTTTTCCAGTATTCTTGGTGAATAATTAGCTGAGTTTTGTTTTCATTTATCCTTTTCACGCAACAAAACATTCCCAGCTCTTCTCGTGTATTTCTTGACCCTGACCTTGAATTGCCCATTTCTCTAAGGAGCCCTGTTCTTTGCAGCGGGAAATGATGTTTCAAGGTCACAATCTGGACCTTGCCTACAACATTTTATATTATGCCCTGGCCCTTCCTTCCACCTCTCAATTCTGTTTATCCTGCTTGTTTGTCCAAAGCGCTCTTCTATCCCTGTCATCCCAGGTCACATATTTTATGCTCATTGTGAATTATAAACACCATAAGGGTAGAGATTGTGCGATTTTTTTTTTTATTGATGTGGGTGTCCTTGCTAACTGAAATATTGCTAAACTTAGAACAGTGCCTGACCCATAGTCAGTACTCAAAAGATATGCATTGAGTGACCAGCTGGAGCACATGCTCAGGTTGGGCAGGACCATACGCTTGATCTCATGTATGTCAAAAGTAGCTGTCACAGTAAATGAAGGTCTTTTGTGTAGACAGATGTTCAAATACCAATTCAGCCTCTTTAATGATTAGTGCACTTTTCCCAGACTTTCAATATTTTTCTGGGCTCAGTTCTGGTAATTTACGCATGTTTTTTTTTTCGGCACCGGGGATTGAACTCACAACCTCGCTTAAGTCACTGAGCCAAACTCCCAGCCCTGGTTTTTTGAGGCAGGGTCACACTATGTAGCTCAGGCCGGCCTTGCACTCACGTTGTAGCCCAAGCCGGCCTCGAACTCACAACGCTCCTCCTACCTCAGCCTCCCGAGTGCTGGAATTAAAGGCGTGCGCCACCACGCCCGGCTTAATTTACGCATTTTATATATGTTTTCAAATTTAATCTTATAGTCTTCTAATAGTCTCTTTAAACAATTTTTGTTATGGAAATTTTCAAAAATACACAGAAATAAGAGAGTATGCTGTAATGAATCACATGTAGTCAACATAAACAATTATAACATGTGGGCATTCTAGTTTCTTCTATACCTATTCAAACTCTCCCATCCTACCGATTTTTTTTTTTTCAGCACTGGGGATCAAACTCACAGCCTCACACCTGCCAGACAGGCTCTTAAGCCACTGAGCCAAACTCCCAGCCCTAGTTTTTTGAGGCAGGGTCGCAATATGTAGCTCAGGCCACTTGTATTGTAGCCCAAGTGGGCCTTGAACTCACAACGCTCCTCCTACCTCAGCCTCCCAAGTGCTGGGATTAAAGGCGTGCGCCACCACGCCTGGCTCTACCGGATCATTTTCAAGAAAATCCTGGATATTCCAAAATTTTATAATAAATATATAATTATGTATTTCTGAAAGATAAGGACTATTATTTCTAGTGTTTTTATGACCTTTCAGTTTTCTACCGCCCCTATAGTTGTTCTTTCTCCCTCTTTCTCTCCCTTTCCTCCCTTCCTTCCTTTTTTCTTTTCTTTCTTCCTTTTCTTTTTGGTGTCACATATGGAACCCAGGGCCTTATGCATGCTAAACACGCACTCGACCACTGAGCTACACTCCCAGGCCCCTTTACATTTTTAATACTGTTTATTTCTTCTCTCTATTTCCTTTTTAAACCTTTTACTTTGATATAAATTCAAACTTTATAGAAAAATTGCAAAAATAATACAAAGACTTCTTGAATACTAGCTTCATTCAGTAAGTCTATTAGTTTACTAGGGATGACACAAGAAGCATAGGTTGAGCATCATTAATTAAAAACTCTCAAATCCAAAGCGCTCCAAAATCTGAAACTTTCTGCCCACTGACATGACACTACAAGAGGAAAATTCTGCATTTGACCTTATATGACCAGCCACAGCCAAAACACAGATGCACCAAAAATTTTAAGTACAACTATAAACATAAATTGTTACCTTCAGGCTCTGTGTATTAGGTGTGTATGAAACAGAAATGAATTTCATGTTTAGTCTTGGGGCCTATCGCCAAGATATCTCATTATGTACATGCAAGTATTCCAAAATCTGAAAAAAGAAATTGAAATCTGAATCACTTCATTTCAGATAAGGACCTCTCAGTCTGCACTACGGGTTGGGTGGCTTAAACAATAGACATTTTATTTTCTCACAGTTCTGGAGCCCGAAGTCCAAGAATGAGGTGTGAGGAGAGCTGGTCTCTTCTGAGGCCTCTGTCCTCGGTTTGCAGAGGCTGCCTTCTCCCTCTGCGTGCGTCTGTGCCCTATGGTACTCTTCTTATAAGGACACCGGTCGGACTGGATTAGAGTCCACCCCCGTGACCTCATTTTAACTGAATCACCTCTTTCAAGACCCTATCTTCAAATACAGTCACATTTGGCACTGTGATTTAGGATTTCAGTGTATGAAGTGGGGGTGGGGGAGACACAATTTATCCCGTAACAACGTGTCACTAGAAAAATTTACACAACTCAATAGCAGGTTATGCTAAGGGTTAAGATTTATTACAGCAAAAGACACAGAGCAAAGGCGATAGGAAAGAGAGCCACGCCAGGCGAGTGAGAGGAGCCCCGCAGCCCAGGCTTCTGATGTCCTTTGTCTGAGGCAAAGCCACACAGGACATGTGCCTTTTCTCCAGCTGCAAACCTCAGGGCATGGACAGAATGTCTCTGGCCCGGGAAGCCTGTTCGGAGTCTCAAGGTCTGAGGCCCGCGGAGGGGCTGGTCACGTGGACACGTCCTGCTGGCAGCAGGCCATGGCGACTGAAGTGCGGGATCTCAGCCATGAAACCGGGTTCACGGACATCATCATCGGGCCTCCCTTTGTGCAAAGCAACCCTAACAGGTGGGACAGCGAGTCTGTTGATCCGGGGGTACACAGCGAAATCGTCATCCTCCATGACGGTGACGGGAAATACAGCAAAGGCTAGGGGTTGGTTAAGGGGTTGGTTAAGCCCAACCGGTCCTGTTAACTCTTTCCTCACAACAGCCTGAGCTGAGATTTCCCCATTGCTAAGCCGGGCCACTGGGAGGGACAAGTTGGATAAGGGAGTCAGCAGGGTTTATTAGGGATTGGGCACCATTTTGACCCACATTTAACCTATAAACAAGAGTTCGTTGTCATAATGGAAATTATTCTTTTCCAGTTGAAACATATGAAGAACAGATACCCCTGCCTGCTTCCTGGCCTTTGCAGCTCTTAGAAATCAGCCTTCTGCATAACCTGCCGCTGAGTCTTGCTCATGGTGTACAGAACTGACCCAAACTTCCCCACCCAAACCAACCCTCTCCTTACCTCTCTGGCCTCATCTCTCACTGCTTCCTCTTTGTCTCCTCCTCCTGCCCAAGGTGACCATGAGACCCTTGCACCAGAACTGCTCTTCCACCAGGGCCTTGGCTATGGTTGCTCCATTTGCCTGGAGTTTTCTCAGAAATCCTCACAGCCCGTCCTCCCACCTCCTCATGCCTGTCCCCAGCTGTAGGCTCATCAGTGGCCTTCCTGACCACTTTATCTAAAATAGCAGCCCCTGCAATTCCCTATATTCTGCTTCATTTCCTCATACCTGATAATGTATCATTAACCTGAATATCGATTTCCTTTTCTTCTATAAAAAGAAGTACCAAGTTTCAAACCCAAGGTCTTGCACATGCTAGGCAAGTGCTCTACCACTGAGCTACAATCCCCAGACCTTTTTAAAAATTGTATTTTGAGTTAGAGTTTTGCTAAGTTTCCCAGGCTGGAGCTCAAACTTCCAATCCTCCTGTTTCAGCCTCCTAGTGTTCATTTGGATTTTCTTCTGGTACTGTTTATGATTTGATCCTATTTTGTCGTGCTTAAACTTTCAGGGTATCCAGAAATTTTTTGTTTATACCTCTTACTGAGTGTTTTTGACAGGTCAGGCTGTGTTCCAAGTGCCTTGCATTGAGTAACTCTTCTGAAAGTTCAGTATCTGCAGAGGTAGGAGCTGTGGGAGCCCCGTTATCACAGATGAGGAATTGTATGGACCTAGAGTTTGATCACTTGCCCAGGACCACACAGCTGGGAGAAACCCAGGCCATCCAGTGTTGCAGCCTACAGAGGGTAGTTATGAGGATTTCAGATGGTACGTGGAAAGTTTCTACAATACAGCAGTCAACAGAAAGTAGGAGCTCCAAAATTATTGTTGCATAGCCCTCCTCATAAACATGATTACTTGGATGGCTGCATGTTACTTGGAAAAAAAAAAAGGTGGACCCTCGAGTTACAACCAGCCTAACATATGAACAACTTGGGTTATGACTGGAATTTTCATTTTAACTTATGACCAAAGTCTTGAGTTAGGACCCGAATGCTGGCCACCTGTACTTCTATATGGTCTCAGATACAGATTTAACCCTTAAAGAGTTCTGGAAGGAACATTACAACATCCTTCCCTGTAGAGGGTTAATTGAGAAATCCTGGGCCAGTGTTTCTCTCAGGACACTGAGATCTGCCTGTGCACAGGAGACTTTGAAGGCTGCGTAGAGAAGCTGGAGCCTTCAGCTGACAGCTTGACTTACAGCCAGCCCTCGGGAACGAATTGAGTTCATAAGTCAAGGATCCACTGTAGTATCTTTTAAAGAATATTTCTAAACCATGTGCTGTGTACATGTAACAACTCCCCACAATGAATGCAAACAGGCACTAATTAAAATTAAAACAAATATATTTTTAAGCTAGTATTGCTTCACCAGCATGAAAAGCCTTTAGATTCCCATGGCAATAAATGAAAACTCTAAGAAAGTTTTATCAGGAAATTTTGGCAGAACACACACCCAGTGTAAAGAGTTTCACTGAGTAATGAAATGAAATTTGAGTTATTTTTTTTTCCAGTGCTGGGCCTTGAGCATGCTAAGCCTCTGCTCTTCCACTGTGCTGTGTCCCCAGCCTAGGAGAAAAAAAAGCCTTTGTGTCTATATTCCAATTTTCTATAAAGAACATGTCTTTTGATTTCCTGATAGAAAAATAAAAAAATAGCAGCCGGGCGTGGTGGCACATGGCTTTAATCCCAGCACTCGGGAGGCTGAGGCAGGAAGATTGTTGTGAGTTCGAGAGGGGCCTGGGCTACAAAGTGAGTTCAAGACCAGCCTGAACTGCATGGTGAGACTCTGTCTCAAAAATAGGGCCGGGGTTTTAGCTCAGTGGCCTAAGCACCTGCCTGGTAGGCGCGAGATTGTAAGCTCGATCCCCGGTACCATATAAAAAAAAAAAAAAAAAGAAAGAAAAACGAAAAAGAAAAAAAGTAGCCCCAAGAACTGTATATTACTCAGCTTTTCTGTCACTGAGAGCCAATACCCAATGCCTACAATTTAAAGGAGAAGAGTAATTTGGCTCAGGATTTCAGGAAATTCAGTCTGCGGTCGCTGGCTCAAGGCAGGGACATCGTGGTGGAAGATGTGGTGGAGCAAAGCTGCTTATCTCAGTGCCTGGGAGTCGGAGCGCAGAGGAAGCGCTCGGGGAGAGATAAGAGAGACACAGCACCCCTGCAAGCCCGTCTGCCTCCTTCCAGCACCTTCCGCTCCAGCGCCAGGTTAATCCCCTGTGGAGCACAGCGCCCCCCCACGGCCCAGTCACCTCGCAAGGAGTCCGGAGCCAGTTAGCTGATGAAACTAACCGTCACAGGCTGCTATTTACATATATTTAATATTTACGGATATAGTTTGCTCATACATTTTAAAGGCTCTGACTACAAGGAGATCAGGCAGTATTTACAGTGACACAGGGCTAGAAGACGTCGTTCTCTCTGTCTCTCCCTCCCTTCCTCCCTCTCTTTCTTTCTTTCATAGTAGCCTCGGAAGAACCTGAAGCTGACAGGAAGGGTAAATGGAGGGGGGAGGTGGGCTCTCAGAAGTAGCAAGGCAGAGTGAAAGAAGGAGGAGCCTGTGAGGAGGCAGCAGGTAGGATGAAATCCATAGTATTCTATGAAACATAGGAAGATTGGAAGGAAAGATGCAAAACTGGTAACATTTGTGATGGTTGTGTTTTTTTCACTCTATTTTTTTCTTTTCTTTCTTTTGTGTATTCCTCTTCCCTTTACAGAATAAAGACATATATTTAAAATTCAGGGGGCAATATTATTTCACATAAAGACAAAAATAGAAACTGTTTTCCACTGCAGAAGGAGCATAAGTTGGAGGTAGATAGGGGCACCTGATCTTAAGATAGAAGCCTCCGTGGAAGGGCAGGTGACAGGAACACATCCATCACATACAGTTTCCGTGGCTTCCCACACTCCAGGGTTCTGTTTTTCTGGATGGGAGGAAATAACTAAATTCATAAGGTTTCACTCAGGACTGAAGTATGTAGTTTTTGCAGCACTGGGGATTGAATCCAGGGCCTTTGCCCTCTGCCTTTTCTGCTTTATTGACTTATTTGCAATGATACCTCAGTTCAGAACTTAATTCATTCTGCGATTCTGGAAAAAATGGCCACATTTATGTTTATGCAGGAAAGATGGCTGCAGTCCTGTGCCTCACCCAATGCAGAGTTCACAAACAAAAAACAAAATTTTGCCATTGCTTCAGTTTGAGAACTAAATTGTTGGCAAACCAAAGAGTTGCTGAACCGAGGCACCACTGTATTTTAGTTTGAGACAGGATCTTGCTAGGTTGATAAATTGCCCAGGCTGAGCTTGAACTTGCAGTCCTCCTACTTCAGCTTTGTGCATGCTGCCATGCCCAGCTGAGTATGCTAATATTGTATTTAATACAATAAAAATTCGTTGTGATATAACTTGTATTCATTTGAATAGCTTATGCAGATGAGTTAAGAGATATCTATATAAATTACAATTAGCAGGGTTTTTGTTTTCATACATACGTATAACACATTTGATCATATTTACCCTATTGCTCTTTCATACTTTTTCTGCCCCCCTCATCACTCTCTCTTACAACTCTCCTCCTTTCTTCCACATATTCCCTTTCTCTTGTCTAATAAGTCTTCTACTATAACAAATTGTTTGTAAAGATGACTTTGATTGCCCCTTCAAGGCTAAATCTAACAGCCTTTTCCTTTTTATAAAGTAGTATATTTCTAAAAGAAGACTAAAGAGTGCAGAAAGGAAACAAATTAGAAAACAAAGGTTCTCTGCACTGGAGTTTGTTGCTACTTCCTCTGTTAAGCGCCCCACCACCACCACCACTCTGTGATTGACCACATATACTGGGCTGTTATTTATTGCTTCCCAGAGAGACACTGAGACATCTCCATTTTAACAGCCCAGATTCCAGGGTGCCCATTACCATGACAGTGTAGTGATATGCCATGCCGGCCATATCCCTCCTTCTGGACAGATTTTATTTCCATAGTGGCTGAGAATGCTGCTAGGAGACAGTCCTCAGTGAGGGGACAACTCTTGCCTCTGCTGAAGAGAGCCACCTCACTGAAGAGTCCTCCCTGGAGCAGCCCACAGCTGTGACCAGCCGACATGAGGCTATCAGGACCTTGTCCAGGCACCGCAATGCAGGGCTCCTGAAGTTCCCTGTGGACTTAAGAGAGACTCAGCCTCTCCCTGTGCCCCACCAATCCTGTTTCTTCTTCTCCCAGAAGCCCGGACCCCAAAAATGCTCTCTAATAAACTTCCTGCACATTCCCCTCCTCCTCAGAGGCCACTGACCCAACACCGGCCAGCTAAACTGGCCTCATTTTTCCTTTCTTAGTAATTGATACATAAAATAATGGTCCATCATATAATTGTATGATAGACAACAATATATTGTATAATGTAGTAATATGATTTATAACAGTATCTTGGGTTCAATGACACAGGGATGTTTTAAGTTTGTTAAACCTCAATTTTCCCCATGACCACCTCCCATTTTTACCTTAACGAGTACAAAACTTTGCTTTCTTAGGATCTGAGACCACAGCCTTTATTGCTGGCTGCCTCCACAATGCCAATCCCTGCTTCTTCATCCCCACATAGAATCATGATTTGGTTCAATGTGTTCCAAGGGAAATGGACTCCAATGCCAGCTCCAAAGTGGGCATGGCTAGGCAAAGGGCACCTCTCAGCTGCCAGTGGCTGCTTAAGTCATGGGCGCGTGAGCCCACCTGACCAGTGAGATGAAAAGGGAGAGTTTCACCACTTTTAAGAGAGAGCTGGCACAAAAAGCCTTTCTCGAGGAAACGTGCCTTCAGAGTACTACTGGCTGCCTTCACCAGACCACAGGGAATGCCGGCCTTTTTTCTTTCCCTTTTCCACACTGGCAATGAAACCCAGGACCTCGCACATGCTAGGCAAGGACTCTATCCCTGAGCTACATACATTCACAGCTCAGGACTAGCCTTTAAATGAAACGGGCACTCTGGGTAACAGAGCTGTGGGATGGAAATCACGAGTCCTGGCATCATATTAGGGCAGTGGCTCAAACTGATTGAGCCTGAGCCACCTCTGACCCTGACCTGTATAGTCAATAAGCTCCTAGTACTGAAGCCAGTTGGAGCTGGGCAATCTGTCTTGAAGGCCGAAACATCCTCACTGGTTCAAAGACCCTTAATATGCCACAGGCTACCTGTGTGGTTTTTTCTCTTACCCTCCCCTTACATCTTCTCAGCTGCTCATCATTTCCCCCACTGCTTTCTGACTTTTTTAAAAAACCTATCCCTTTGGCTAAGCAGACCTTCTGGGTGAGGCCTTTACCTAACCTTCCTTCTTCTATAGCCACCGGTCCAAATCTTTCCCAAAGTCTCATTTTAAGTGGTGTCCCCACCGCCGTTTTGACAATCTCTTTAAATTCCCACGGCGTTAGCCATTCCTTCGTCTTCCAGCACTGAACAGCAGCCTTACCTTAGAGTCACCTGTATATTTGACCTTGAGCCCTGGAGAGCAGAGACAGTTTGCACTAATGTCCTGCCCATGGTAGTAATTAGAGCACAGCCTGAAACACAAGAAGGTCCAGGATGTGAACAACACAGTGGTTTACACATCAGGCTAGGCATCAGAAAGATCCCCATTTGAAAGCCGGGCGTGGTGGCGCACGCCTTTAATCCCAGCACTCGGGAGGCTGAGGTAGGAGGAGCGTTGTGAGTTCGAGGCCGGCTTGGGCTACAACACAAGCGAAAGGCCAGCCTGAGCTACTTAGTGCGACCCTGCCTCAAAAAACCAGGGCTGGGAGTTTGTCTCAGTGGCTTCAGCGCCTGCCCTGGCAGGTGCGAGGTTGTGAGTTCAATCCCCGGTGCCGCAAAAAAAAAAAAAAAAAAAAAAAACAATCCCCATTTGAGTACTGGTTGTGTACCAGACATGTCACCCTAGACCAGTTCCTTACCCTCTCTGGGGCTCAGCGTCTTCATCTATAAATGAGGGTAATAATAGCATCTACTCAAAGGGGTTGCTGTGAACACTACATGAAGCAACCCAGACAATGAGCCTACCCGTAGTGCGCACGTGACGAAAGAAAGTAACTGCTATTACAAGCAAGGAATGGAATGCTCTCAGGATGGCGGGGAGTGGAAAGCAGGGGTAGTGAAAACTGGGTAGGAAGGATAAAGAGGGAGCAAAACACCTCTGGGTAGACCTTTCTGTGGAGCTCTGATTCATGTTTCACCATCACGGTGAATTAAAACTAGGTTATGGGGAATGAAGGCTTTAACCGGAATACAAACACTGACAAAGCAAACAGCCATATTACAAGGAATGAGGAAGAAAATAATTGATTTTGGAAAACAATGTTTTGATTAGATACCATGAGACTTAAGACAAAAAGATCTGTACACAATTAATGAACTCTGCCTGGTAAATCGGTTACAGGTACATGTAACTGTGACTCTGGTATTGAACAAACAAGGGAATAAAGTATACGTATCATGAACAGTGTTTTCCACTGTTGAAGGAAGAAGGTAAAAATGAGGAAAAGGGAAGTCTAGAATGAAACCTGTGGTGTGAAAGACTGGAAATGTCAGTATGATTTCATGTTTATTTAAAACGCATATGAATAGGCACAGAAATAGAAACCGATGTGTGTCTTCATCATGGGTCAGTGTATGTGCTTTGATTTCCTAGCTCTGTCCCCTGGGAGGAACTAGAAGCAGTGGCACCCCAACAGCCATGGGCACAGTCAGCATCCAGATCCCGGCTCCTAGTACTGTTCCCCAAGAACAGAACTAGGGCTCCTTGGAGAAATGGCTGATTCTGGACCAGCATGGGGAAAATGCAGACAAGCCTATAATGGCTTTTGGTGCCAGAAAATGAGGAAGTGTTCAAAAAAGGATGAGGGAATGACAAGAGGACAGAGAGGCAATGAGAAGATGCAGGGCAAGAACTTCCAGGCAGAGGAAACCATGTGCCATATCACTGAATCTTTGCATTCACAGACTTCTTAAAGGACCAGAAAAGTATGTTAGGAAAAAAAGTTCTACTGAAAAGCTACCAAGTTTGAAAGTCACTTCTGTCATGAATCATAATGAGGAAGTCCATTATGAAATACACCATATTGTGTAAAGAGAAAACTTGAAGCTTAATTTGACAGTTTATCAGTAATGCTTGAAGTTACAAATAATAATGAAAAAACCATTAAAAAATCGTTACTCTTTCAAGTGGTTTGAAGTGTCTATAAAATTCACATTTAAAAATGGCAAAGAGCACACATAATCCTTCATGCTGGGAAGTTATTTTGTCTGAAGCTGCACACAGGATCATAAAATAAGCCAGCTTAAAAAATATCTGAGGAGTACTCTGGAGAAACTCTACAACAGTCTTTAAAAATGCTGTCCAGAGCCAGAGGAAGTTCGTTTACATTCTTTAAGATCAGCTGCTACCTCAAGAAGCTGTTTAATGTACGAGTCACTTGGAATTATTACCTCCAATGAGCTTAAAGTGTTCCTCTATCTTATCTGTTAGTTTCCACACAAAAGTTGGACACTACAGATGAAGTGGCAAGGGTCTAAGAGAGCAGATTCTGGAGTAAAATTCTCTCAGCTCAAATTCTTCTGCTGCTGCTTACTAGCTGTGTGATGTGTGATCTAAAAAAAATTATGCAACCTCTCTGGACACGCATTTCTTGGTCTGTGAAGTTGAGACAGTTCAAAAAAAGCAACATAACCATCCTTACAAGGATCCAAAAGTGCTTAGGACAGTTTCATTACATTATTCAATAAATGTTAGCTTTTTTTTTTTTTTTTTTTTTTTTGCGGCACCGGGGATTGAACTCACAATCTCGCGCCTGCCAGACAGGCGCTTAAGC
The DNA here is from genome assembly GCA_004363535.1 of Dasyprocta punctata. Classification (NCBI taxonomy): domain Eukaryota; kingdom Metazoa; phylum Chordata; class Mammalia; order Rodentia; family Dasyproctidae; genus Dasyprocta; species Dasyprocta punctata. The sequence goes on from RJWM01021038.1 coordinate 23,159, forward strand.
CACTGAGCCAAACTCCCGGCCCTAGTTTTTTGAGGCAGGATCACACTATGTAGCTCAGGTTGGCCTTGTGCTCGAGTTGTAGCCCAAGCCGGCCTCGAACTCACAACGCTCCGCCTACCTCAGCCTCCCGAGTGCTGGGATTAAAGGCGTGCGCCACCACGCCCAGCTAATGTTAACTACTTTAATAAGTGTTTTTTGATCAACCTGAAAAATAGAGGCTTCCATATCCATGGGACCAGCACCTTCAGATTTAACCAACCTGGAATTAATTTTTTTTTTTTTAAAACTGCATGTGTTGAACATGGGCAGCCTTTTTTTTTTTTCACTTAACAATACAGTGTAATGACTCTTTGCATAGACTTCATGTTGTGCGGGGTATTCTAAGTCACCTAGAGATGATTTAAAGTACACAGGAGGGTATGCCATGGGCATCCTCACACAGGCCTCGCAGACAGGGCAAATGTGCTTGACCTGTGTTGGAGGAATGCCCTGCGGTCCTCCTCGGAACACAGTAACATGAGCCACTTTTGTGAGGTGCTGACCCAAGGTTGTTTGTCGCCCACCTCCCTACCTTGGGGGGGCTTCCCTGGTTGTGCTAAGAGACATGGGACTTTTGATCTTGTTGCCTCACTTAGGGATGGCTGTAGGCCATATCACTCAGCTGGAGTCTGGAGCTGGCTGGCCCTCCCCAGAGCAACACACAGCTCGTGTCATTCTGAGCGGCAATGTGGGGATCTGACAGCGTGCTTGTCTTGGTGAGAGTGTTACAGCTTGTGTCTTATGCATCATCTCAAAGCCTCGTGCTCATAGGCAGGATTTCTTGGAGTAATTGGGTCATGGAAATGTGGTTCTGCATTAATCCACCAACTGATTCAGCATAGTTGTGGGTATAGATGATGGATTTACTGAAGTGGGAAGACCCATCCTGGGTTTGAGGGGCACTAATCAATATTGCTTATAGCCTGGATGGAATAAAAAGGGAAAGGAGGAAGGTCCCCTGGGCCCTGCCTGCCACACCACAAACTGTTTCTTCTGTGACACCCTCCCCTGTCATGCTGCCCTGCCATGCACCTAGCCGACTATGGCCTGAAGCCTTTACAAACTGTGAGCTAAACAAACCCTTCGTCCTTTAACAAGTGAGTGTTGGGTATTTTGTCCCAGCAACAGGAAAGTAACTAAGTAATAACCATATGTATTCATGTGGCTTTGTTTCTTTCCCATCCAAATCTATGCCAGAGTGGCAGGTCCAGTCTAACAGCTGTCGGTGTTGCTACTTAAAAAACACCTGGCTGCTTGACAGCATGAAGGACCATGAGGAAAATAAGAGGTAATTAATGGAGAGTGACTTTGAGGCTGTTAGAAAGGTCAGGGGAGGGCTCACCAGGGTACCCTGGGAGCCAGCCACAGTGGTGGGGGAAGGAGGCGGAGCGATGGAGGAGCAGCAGTTACAGAGGCCCCAGGGCAAGGAGACTGGCAGGCCCGGGGAACCAAGAGTGGCTGTGGTGGTGAGAACAAGGAGGGTAACTTAGGGGTGAATTGCAGAAAGGAGCAGATGCTGATTTACATGGGTTTGTAGGCCACAGAACAGTTTATGCGTCCTTAGGTGTCAAGCGAGTAATACAATCTGGCCTTTTTTTTTTTTTTTTTTTTTTTTTGCGGCACCAGGGATTGAACTCACAACCTCGTGCCTGCAGACAGGCGCTTAAGTCACTGAGGCAAACTCCCAATCCTGGTTTTTTTGAGGCAGGGTCGCACAGTGTAGCTCAGGCCAGCCTTGCACTCACGTTGTAGCCCAAGCCAGCCTTGAACTCACAACGCTCCTCCTACCTCAGCCTCCAGAGTGCTGGGATTAAAGGCGTGTGGCTTATGTATTTTAAAAGTCCTCTACTTCCACAAACCCCAATGATAGTAAGAAAAATTGAAAATTAAAGATGACCCCAACGAGGGCAGGGTGGAAGCTGAACATGATGGGAAGAGTGGAGGAAGCCTCATCGGAGGTGCTTGGGGCAGCCCTAGTGCTCTAGCCAAGGTGTGTGCGCGGGCAGTGGAGGGATTCCTTAGCCTACTGCCTACCATGAAAATGACTACTGCTCCTCTCAGCATCTCCCTTTCCCTACTTTATAAACCAACTACATCTGATCTGCCGAAAAGTGAATAAAGAAATAAAATTATGGCTGAGTGTGGTGGTGCATGCTTGGGATCCCAGCACTTGGGAGGCTAAAGCAGAAGGATCTTGAGTTCAAGGTCAGATGGTCTAATAGTGAGATGCTGCCTGAAAAATTAAATCAAGTTATTTATACCCGCAAATTCAGGTCTGAGGGGTATTCTTACCCAAAAAAAAAAAAAAAATCAGCTTCAGTCCATGCCTAGAATTGATAAGTCTGGCAAAGGCTTTTTCTTACTGGCTAGCTGGGTTTCAGACTGGGTTGGGTCAGGAGACCAACTAAAGCATTATACTTTACAATGGACTAAAAGGGTTTTAAGTCAGGAGTGGTGGTACACTCCTGTAATCCCAGCATTCTTGAGAGGCTGAGGCAGGAAGATTACAAGTTCAAGCTCAGGCTGAGCAATTTAGTGACTAAGCAAGAACCTACCTAAAAAACTAAAAACAAACAAACAACAAAAACCAAAAAAAGCATTTAAAAAATTCTGGGGATACAGACCAGTAGGAAGGATCTTGTAAAACACACACACACACACACACACACACACAAACACATACACGTTTGAGTGTATCAGAAGAGACTTCAGTTTCTTCATGATGTTGTAGTAAGATATTGGTTTAGATCTTGGCTCTGTCACTTAATAGCCGTGCACCTAACTTCTTAAAATATTTATTTTATGGCAGCAACTAATGAGGATATGCATTTGCTAAGTGGTAGGTCACTGTCTGGTTTCACCTGCACTGTCGCAGCTCATTAATTCTTCAAATGAGCCTGTGAATTAGACAGCATTACCATCACTAACCAGCTTCCAAAACTAAGTAACCTGCTGTCATATATTCAGTAAGCAGGACAGTGTAACTGAGAACCAGGCCAGAACTCTTAGCTCTTCCTTATTTAACAACAATCATGCGAGCTCCAACAGCCCTGTGAGCTCCTATATCAGTGAATAAGACAGTGTTTTCTTCTATGAAGCTTACATACTTTTTCTTTCCTTTCCTCTCTCTGCCCCATCTTTTCTTCCTCTCCCCTTACCCCCACCTTTCTCTCTCTCTCCTGCTGCAACACTAGGTACTGAACTCAGGGAACACTAAACTATATCCTCAGCTACCTTTAAAATTTTGAGACAGTCTCACTACATAGACTAGGCTGGCCTTGAACTTGCAAGTCTTGTGTCCCAGCCTCCTGAGTAGCTGGGATTACAGGTGTGTGACACTGTGCCCTGCTCTACAGAGCTTACATTCTATAGGAGTGGAGGAGAAGCATAGCCAAACAGTGAGCAATAAACACAAATGTAAATGATATGGAATGCTATTAAGTTACACCACTCAAAATTGCCAGCAGTTTTTTTTGTTTGTTTGTTTTTTTGTCGGTACCAGGGATTGAACTCACAACCTTGCGTCTGCCAGGCAGGCACTTAAGCCACTGAGCCAAACTCCCGGCCCTGCTTTTTTTGAGGCAGTCACGCTATGTAGTTCAGGCTGGCCTTGCTCACACTGTAGCCCAAGCCAGCCTCGAACTCACAACGCTCCTCCTACCTCAGCCTCCCGAGTGCTGGGATTAAAGGCGTGCGCCACTATGCCCACCTTGCCAGTAGTTTTTTTAACCTACAAAGATAGTAGTGATTTCATATGGTTTGATGCAACAGAAGGTGATAGTGCAATTGAAAAATGGGGAGTAAGGAGAGTCAGCAGTGGGAGCAGGATGTAGGATTAATAAGTAAGCAGGTGGACCTCAGTGAGGTGACATTTTGGAGAGAAGAGGGGACACAGGAGCTATTTTCTAGATATTGCACTCGCGGCTATCATCAACCTCAACCTTACAGGGTTATGAAGATCAAATGAGACAACAGAAGTGAAATGTTTTGTAAAGTAGGAAGTCCAAGGTTTACAGCAAAGTATCATTTAAAACTCCCTACTTTGCTGCTGGGAATCACAGCAAACCTGGGAAGAAATATAGATAGACAGCTCATGAGACTCCATACCTTACCTGGAACAGAGAAGCAATTAGTTTTGATTTAAAAATTTTCTCCTGTTGCCAGGAAGCAAAAAGGGCTGTTGTTCTTTGGCCAATAAAGCATTATCTACACAAAGGAGGTAACAGGACTTGTCTGTAAGCAATCTGTTGAGATACAGCTGAGAATGCAATCTGAACTTAACAGATCTCCAAGAGAAAGTCAGGTTCCTTTAGCCCAGTGAAATGTAGTAAAGTGTACCATGTGTCTGAAATTTAACACCTGTGAAGTAGGTAGGAACCTTGCTAGCTCCATCAACCCATTGCAGCAGATAGTCACTGCTTGCTATGTATGGTGAAGATTATAATTTAGCTACTAATACTTAAAACAAAGGAAAGAAAACCCACGGAAAACTACACTAAGTTAATTTGTGGAGAAATGACAGATACACAGCTTCTTTTAAGGACTTTTACACTGAACAAATCAAAAAGTAGTACTTTTTAAAATTTATTTTTTTGCATTTAAAAGAAACCACTGACAAAGATTAATGGGAAATAATCTTGAACCAAAAAAAGAAAAAAAACTCAACACTATCAAGACAGACCTTTTTTCAACTCAATAAAACCTCATAGATGCTGTCACCAATATCAATGAAAAACTGACCGCTTCTGACTTTTCTAAATACATGGTGATACAATGGACAATATTCAATCACTTCTGTTCTTTCCGGTATATACAAAAATTAAAATACCAATTAAAAAACTAATATTTTTTTCTTTAAATGTTTCTTACAGATACAATTTCAATATTCTTATTTAATAGTGGTGTAGTTTGAGTTTTTTTCCCATTCACAAGTTAAGCAACCCACCCAAAGGGAACTGATAGTCTATAGGCTCACAGTGCAAATAAAAAGTTCAGGAATGCAGCAACTGACATTTCTAACATACAAAATAGATAAAATTCTTAGAAGGTTCATGCAGAAAGCTTTGCTAAGCAGATGGCCACAAAACTAGAACATCTGATAATTCTGCTGGCAATACCAATGGGACTCCCAATGTTTCTTGAGTCAACTTGAACTCTCAGCTTAGGCTTTGTATTTGGCTTTTCCAGTTTCACTAATGACACAGACATGCTGTAAAATACAAATCCAAAAATTCAAATTAGAATAGTGTATTGTAAAGTGAACAATAAAAACAAAATTTTGCATATCTTGGAGAAACAGTATTATGCTGCCAGGGCTCTTACTAAATAAGCAAAGTTTGCCGAGCGTAGTGGCGCATTCTTGTAATTCCAGCACTCGGGAGGCTGAGGCAGGAGGATCACTGTGAGTTCAAAGCCAGCCTGGGCTACAAAGTGAATTCAAGGCCAACGTGAACTGCATAGTGAAACCCTGTCTCAAAAAGACAAAAAAATAATAATAATAAGCTAAGGTAGTAATTTCAGCTAGTGCCTTGAAAAAAAGCAGTAGTCTATCCCATTAGTTTAATTTGTCTCAACATATAACTTTGAAAAACAAAGTAGGGAATTTTAGGTATGTCAAAATCGGGCCCAGGGTAAGTGAAAAAAAAAGATGCAGTAAAAATCCTGCTTTAGCGAGTGATGTTGGTGGAGTCTTCTAAATCTCCCTCAACCACGTTCATAAACACACTCATGGGACTCCTGTCTCCAGAGTAGGAGGCAGTTATTTGAAGGCAAGTGAATTAAAAGACAAACTTGATCATTTATTTCTCCCTTAGGACTACATTTATCATCTGAAATAATAATGGGACAGTTATTATAAATTAAAGTTGTTCAACTATTTCAGCCAGCAAGAAGTGTCCCCCTAGCCTGGCCAAGTTCTAGTTCTAAGGACATCTGTACTTGACTACAGCTTTATGTGACTAATGGCAACCATCAGTCTGCTCAAATTATGAGGTGCTAGAAGGAAAAAATTCTTCGCTTTCCTAAATTTTTATATGGGTTTTGAAAAATGACAGTGAGAAAAAGAAGCATTACTTACATTCAAATCCCGGAAGTATTCATTATAGTCAAGGGCATACCCAACAACAAACTTGTCTGGAATTTCAAATCCAACAACTGAAAAGAATCATAATTCATCATTTAGATACAGAAAACATTACTTTCAAATCTAGTACTTGCAGATGTGCCTTCTCTAAAACTATTCTTAAGAGTAACTCTAAGCCATTTCACGTAAAACTTTTTAGGTGAAAGATAGTTAAAGATTGACAAAAAGTAATCCACTTACAGTCTGGCCTGTATCCAACACTTCGAGGGGTCCTTTTCACCAGCAAGCTGTTAATTACAAAGTGTAACATGTGACATATGGAAAGACTACAGGGCATTACCAAAGAGCACACTGATGTTCCTAAATAGTGTTTCATCTGCATTTAGCATGTCATGGTCCATTTTAATACACCCAGAAGAAGACACGAAATAGAGAGCTAAATCATGTGGATCACTGGGAAGGGGCGGCAGTAAGTTCACAGCATGAACAAAGCCCTTGATCTCTACCCGGAACCTGACACACGGTTCCGGGAGCTGCACCATCACCACCTCTGTGCAAATCCAAGGGCAGCTATTTGGGAGGATGAATGGGTAGGAAGTGCCAATGAGCAAAGATGAAAAGATAAAGGGCACTCGGCCCAGAATCCCTGGAAATATAATCCCTAAGCTGCAAAGGATGTGGGAGAGGTGAGTATCACCTTTCACCAAGACTTTTAATATATGGCTTCCAAAGATGTTTAGGCTAAAAAATAGTGTGCTAAAGGCAACTTCTTTTTTTGAGGGAGAGAAATCCTAGGGATGAGGCCAGGGTCTCGTTCTTATTAAGTACACACTACCACTGATCTATACCAGCAGCCTAGAATTTTTAAGTCATTAAATTTTCAATTGTTTGGCTCTTGCTGGAAACAGGTTTGCTTTTTCAATTGTCCACACTGCTATCATTAGTGGGCATTTACAGAAATGGCTAACTTGCATATGTGATTTGATGTAATTTACATAAATAAATTGTAATAGAAACGACTCAACAAACACAAAGTTAAATAAGCGGAATGGCTAGGTTGAATGCAATTTCTAATTTTAGCTTTTTGAAGAATCTCTGTATTCATTTCCATATTGTCCCTACTAGTTTACATTCCCACAGTGTGTAAGGGTACCTTTCCCCCGCAGCCTATTTTTTTTTTTAATTTCTTGAGGATAGGCATTCTTTTTGGAGCAAGATGGAATCTCAGGCTGAGCATGGTGGTGCACTCCTGTAATCCCAGCACTTGGGAGACTGAGGCAGGAGGATCACCATGAGTTCAAGGCCAGCCTGGACTACATAGTAAGTTCAAAACCAGCCTGAATTATGTAATGAGGTCCTGTCTCAAAAAACAAAACACAAAACAAACAAAAAAGTAACTTGTTATTTTAATTTGCATTTTTCTGATAGTCATAGGAGTTGGATAAGCTGGACGTGATGGCACATGCCTGCAATCCCAGTACTTGGGAGGCTGAGGCAGGAAGATCGACATGAGTTCAAGGCCAGATGGGCTATGTAGTGGTTCAAGGCCAGCCTGCACTACAAAGTGAGGCACTGTCTCAAAAGAGAAGCTGGACTTTTTTTTAATATATTCACTGGTCATTTATACTTCTTTGGAGAAGTGTCTGTTCATTTCAGTTGCCCTTTTTTTTTTTTTCTGGCACCGGGGATCGAACTCACAACTTAATGCCTGCCAGACAGGCACTAAAGCCATTGAGCCAAACTCCCGGCCCTAGTTTTTTGAGGCAGGGTCACACTATGTAGCTTAGGCTGGCCTTAAGCTTGTGTTGTAGCCCAAGCCGGCCTTGAACTCACAACGCTCTGCCTACCTCAGCCTCCCGAGTGCCGGGATTAAAGGTGTGTGCCACCACTCCCGGCTACCAGTTGCCCATTTTTTTGACTGAGTCTTTTATATTGGGAGGTTTGGTTTTTGAGTTCTTTATATGTTTTAGATATTAGTCTTATAACAATCTACAGATGGGAAAAAAAACTTTTTCCCATCTGTAGATCGTTCCTTCATTCTACTGGTTGTTTCCTTTGCTATGTAGAATGTCTCACTATGTAATTCAGGCTGGACTTGAACTCACTATGTAGCCTAGGCTGCTCAAACTCAGAGTAATCCTCCTGCCTCAGCCTCCCAAGTGCTGGAATGAAGGGCATGTGCCACCACACCTGGCATATGTAGTAGTTCTTAACTTAAAAAATAAAAATTGTCATTGAAGAAAAAAAAGTTAAATGTCAATAGCTTTTCAAATTTTTATTTTCACAGGAAGTTGGAAAAAAAAAAGAAACACACAAAGGAGGTGCGTAGTGTCCTTCATTCAGTTTCTTCCAATGGCAACACCTTAACTATAAGAGACATGGACCTTGGCAAATGAACTGATCTGGTCCAGATTTCACTACTTTTACATGTACCCATCTGCTTATTTGTTAGGAAATTTTATCACATGTGTGGATGTATGTAAGTCCTGTAACAATCAATATAGGTTGTATCATACAAGACTCTCTCTTATAACCCCTAGTCCCTGGGAACCACTAATCTGTTCTCAATTTCTATAATTGTGACATTTTAAGAAGGCTGTGTAAGTGGAATCATATGGTATGCAACTTTTGGATATTGTCTCTTATTGGCACAATTCCTTGAGGCTCATCTGGTTGCTGTGTCTATCAACAGTAGTTTCTTTCTATTGCTGAGTATGATGGCATGAGTGTACCACAGTTTCATTTAACCACTCACCTACTGAAGGCCACTTTGGTTGCTTTCAGTTTGGGGCTATCACAAATGAAGCTGCTGTGAATGTTCATATACAGGTCTTCGTGTGAACATGAGTTTTCACTTCTCTGGGATGAATGTTCAGTAGTACAACTTTTGGGGTCTTAAGAAAGTTTCATTTATTTTTTTTTTTGGTACTGGAAATTGAACTCAGGGGCTAACGCTTGCCAGAGAGGTGCTGCGATAATGTTTACTTTTTAAAGAAACTGCCAAACTATTTTCCAGAGTGACCATGCCATCTAATACTCCTATCTGTTAATAAATTTAAATATCTTTAAACAAAAAACAAGTTTTATTCAGTAAGCATCAACATTGGATGTTCTAAATTCAAATGCAAAATCAAGAGTTGGATATAATTACTGATTTAAGGGTTTACACTGAAAGCTGTCAATGGGTTGAGCTGAGGAAGCATTTGGTCTAAAAAGCCAGAGTAAAAGTATACGGTAAGGCTGAGCCTTAAGGACTCCCTGAAGGAGAATTTTAAGACTTCAGTGTTAATAGGAAGTATCTGAGAGATTTCTTAAAAATTCAGATTCTTGCCAGCATGGTGGTGCACACTTGTATTCCCAGCACTTGGGAGGCTGAGGCAGCACTACTGCTGTGAGTTCCAACTCAGACTGGGTTACATAATGAGTTCATGGCCAGCCTGAACTACATAGCAAGACCCTCTTTCAAGAAGAAAAAAATTCAGATTGAGATCCACCTTCTGCACATAAAGAAACACGGCCTCAGTAAGCAAGAGGAATTTATTAGGACTAATCAAAAAGCTACAACTCACATAAATAATAAAATACTATGTTTACTTATCACATTGGCAAATTATGGGGCAAAGATCTCATACATTGCTGTTTGGAGCACAAATTGCTCTAAACTTTTAGAAAGACACTGTAGCAGTACTTTCAAAAGATGTTGAATTCTGTAAGCTTTAATTTTACAATTCTGAGTGGTTTTTTAATTTTTAAGTTAAAAAATTTGAGAGGGGGAAGATGAGAGCAGGTAGTAGAAGGGAGAGTAGACATGATCAACACATGGAATAGGCATGCACAGAAATGCCACAGTGAAATCCATGACTTTGTTAATGTGTTAATACTTGATTATAATAATAAAAAATAGAAAAAGGTTAGTCATTCTTAACTTTGAATAAAAATGAGCTTTATACTTACTCCTTTTAAACATAAAGCACAAATACACATGTAAGATGTAAGCAGATATATAATACCTGTGATATTAAAATTTGATGGTAGGGAGATTAGGGAGAAAGGTCAAAAAACAGTGACAGAGGCCAACTACATTACTAAGCAATCACCTGAGTATTGTTTGAGCACGTCACATCTCTAGCAACAAAATCTCACTGACATGCACCTGTACCAGCTAAGAGAAAAGCCTGGAAGGACACAATGCTGACATATGACTCATTAGGAGGCTGATTCTGATTTCAAAAACATTCAACAGATATCTTGATCCTTCTGAATGGATTAGAAAAGCCAGTTAATCATTCAGGGAAAAAAGATAAAAGTAAGATCATTATCTGACCTCTACCTAAAAATCACATATTGGTAAAAGACTTAAAAATAATAAAAAGTGAAACAAAATTGTAAAAGTAAAACAAAACAAAATCCTTCAACAACCTACCAACAAAAAGCCAAGGATGTTAATTCTAACAAAAATGGAAGGTAATAAAAGTATTAACTGAGCCATTCTCCCTGGATTCAAATCTCATCTCTATAGCTTACTGGTGCTGTGCCACTGGGATATTCCCTACACCTCCGTATCCTTATCTGTAAAGTAGGAATAATAATGCTACTGGCAGAGCTGTTGGAGCATGAAACTCGAATTAGGCACAGACTCAGTAAAACTGTGAAAGCAAAAGCCAAACAGCAAATGTACGGCCAGAGGTAAGTCTGGCTTAGAAAAAGGAAGTGGGCATTGCAAAATTTTAATGTGGGCACAAAACAAGATGCAGTATACATCACTCAATTCCAGGAGCTTCAGATCTTCAGGGCCCGCCCCTCTGTACCACTTCCTTATTCCCTTTGGAAGGTCTTAATTTTGCAGGAAGATCCCAAATCTTCTACCATGCTACTCAGGACAAGGGGATATAATTAGCACGCTGAAAAACCGAATGCAAATAATATAGTTGGCCTTCTGTACCCAAGGGTCTCAGATCTACAAACTCAACTAAGAATGGATAGAAAATATTCAGAAAAAAATTGTATGCACATGTACTGAATGAACATGTATAGATTTTCCCTTTGTCATTATTACCTAATACAGCATAATAACTATTTACATATAATATTTATATTGTATTAGGTATAAGTAATCTAGAGATGATTTAAAGTATAAAAGAGGATGTGCACAGGTTCTACACACATACTATGCCATTTAATATAAATGACCTGAGAACCTATAGATTTTGGTATCTGGGGGTCCTGTATTCATTCCCCTGTTTATACTATGTGACAACTGTATTAGGCAAGGAGGTGACCATAATGAATGGCTTTATTCACATACAACAAAATTATTTTCTGGAGGCATTTTCTGAGTCTTATTTGAGATGACATTATTTTTGAAGATAAAAATGACAGCTGGAAGCATTTATCCTTACAAACAATAAATCACTTAATTCTCCAAATGAAAATATTCCATTCAAAATGTCATACATACCTTGCGACCTTGACCATCTTTGGATTATACTGCTTGACCAAAGAAAGCAATGTTTGCATTGTTTTGCCAGTGTCAATTATATCCTTTAAAAAAAGACAAGGCATTTAAATGGTAAATAAAATCAGCATAGTTTTAAATTCAGAGTAGCTAGTCAAATACAAAATACCAAAGCCTCCATGTTCTTGTATTTCTCCATGGTATATTTTTTTCAGTGCAATAATTTTCATCAAAATTGATACACTGAGATATTTTAGAATCTGTAAATTATCTGACCAGTTCCCAGCACTGGATTTTATAGGCATGAAGAAGTCAATGACAGCATGCTAAAAATGTATATGCAAGTATGCTGTCCTTTTATAATCAAAGGTACTTTAGATTATAAATTCAAAATAGATATTCTTTTCCCAATTCTCAGTTAATAAACCACTCTTTGAGAACCACTGCTTTGTACTATCTTTAAAAGCATCCCAATTAACAAGGGATAAAGTGATTTAGGCATTAAAGTGAATCGTAGATACCCAGTCAAACATAGCATATTGTTTAAAACAAACCCTGAAACCATAACCCTAATTTTTTTTTCCTGAAAGTACTCTAAAAATGGCCTAGAGCAGCATGAACCATGAGAAACATCAGGATTGGAGAACTGTGAATAATGCAGATTTCTGGGCTGTGGTAGCCAGAACTTTGATGGACCAAAGAATCTCTACCCTTTTGGCTAAGAGTGAGATCTGTGTAAATGGTGGGACAGTCACTTCAGTGATTAGATTGTTATATAAAATAACTGGCAGGTTGGAGATTTTTCTGCTAGTTTTGAAGAAGTCAAATGTCAAACTGTGACAAGGCCATATGTTAGGACAGGAGGATGGCCTTTAGCAGCTTGTAACATCCCCGGACAACAGCAGGTCTCTCGGTCCTGCAATTAAAAGAACTTGGAAGAATACGAGCCATAGATGAGTGATATCTTGATTCAGCCTGTTAAGACCCTGAGCCTTCAAAGTATCCAGTAAACTTGTACTTGGGAAGTATAAAAATCATGCATGGGAATGCTATATATCAACTTTAAGGACAGTCGTCACACCTTTGGGAATGAAGGAGAAGTGAAGAAATGGAACTGTACCTCTATTATGTCTAATTTTTTTTTTTTTTTTTTTTTTTTTTTTTTTTTGCGGCACCGGGGATTGAACTCACAACCTCGCGCCTGCCAGGGCAGGCGCTTAAGGCACTGAGCCAAACTCCCAGCCCAGGTTTTTCGAGGCAGGGTCGCACTGTGTAGCTCAGGCCGGCCTTGCGCTCGCGTTGTAGCCCAAGCCGGCCTCGAACTCACAACGCTC